>RCUC01122848.1:0-20965 GCA_003697995.1 Taxidea taxus jeffersonii
CATAAGGGAATGAGAATGTCAAATGTTCAACAGACCAAGAAAATTCATGAGGGCATCTGTCCATGATTTCCAGTATAGGTACCATTTTTCTTTTAAAAATGCATTGAGGGGCGCCTGGGTGGCTCAGTGGGTTAAAGTCGCTGCCTTCTGCTTGGGTCATGATCCCAGGGTCGTGGGGTCGTGTCCCGCATCGGGCTCTCTGCTCTGCAGACAGCCTGCTTCCTCCTCTCTCTCTCTCTGCCTACTTGTGATCTCTGTCTATCAAATAAATAAATAAAATCTTAAAAAAAAAAATGCATTGAGGTACACTTACTGTGATAAGCACCGAGTAATATATAGAATTGTTAAATCAATATATTGTACACCTGAAACTAATGTAACATTGTATGTAAGTATATTGGAATTAAATTTTTTTTTAAAGATTTTATTTATCTACCTGACAGACAGAGATCACAAGTAGGCAGAGAGGCAGGCAGAGAGAGAGGAGGAAGCAGGCTCCCCACCAAGCAGAGAGCCCGATGTGGGGCTCAATCCCAGGTCCCTGAGATCATGACCTGAGCCGAAGGCAGAGGCATTAACCCACCTAGCCACCCAGGCACCCCGGAATTAAAATTTTTAAAATACATTGAGGTGCAGGCAGGCCATTAATGAGAAGAGCAGAAGGTCTGCAGTCAGACTGGTCCAGGTTCAAATGCTGATTCTGCCACTTAGTTGGAAGACTTGGGGCAAATTCTGTTTCCTTATTTACAAAATTGGAATTATTTCTTTCCGTTATTCAAGTTCATGATGAAGATTAACTGAGATTATGTATGTAATGTGTTTAACTTTATGCTTCTCTTATAAGGACTCAATATAAGGTGGCTCACTAGCTCTTTAAAAGCAAGTGCAAAGATTTAAAAATTATAAAATACTGATAAATAATGTTGTTACAGTAATAGAAACCAAAAATAAACAAGATCATATTATAAATTACATATTACATATTACATGTTAGAGTTGAGTCTGTTGCCTGGCTGCAGGAGAAGCTTGATTGAAGATGGTTTTTACTCCTGTCCTTTTGCATCACTCCCTCCCCCCCACCCCGGGCTGTACTGCACCCCACCATCAATAAGGAGTTGCTGCTCATTTACTTTAAAAAACAATAAACATTTATATAAATTCATACATATGAAATGGGACTACTGCCTTCTGAGTGGTGGAGACCTAAAAGTTCCTCTGTAATAAATAGTTTACAGGGATACCTGGGTGGCTCAGTTGGTTAAGCGGCTGCCTTCAGCTCAGGTGATCCCAGGGTTCTGGGATCAAGTCCTGCCTCGGGTTCCCTGCTCAGCAGAGAGACTGCTTCTCCCTCTCCCTCTGCCTGCTGCTCTACCTACTTGTGCTCTCTATCTCTCTGTCAAATAAATAAATAAATTCTTTAAATTAAAAAAAAAAAAATACCACTTTGCAGAAAACTGCCCTAGTGCTGGGTCCAGTATTGGATGGTGCTGGTAATTATGGCTGGCATATTTTTGTCTTTGTCTAGGACATTTAAAGACATCCCAGACACCTGATGGTGAAAATGATACAGTATTAAAGCAGAATGAGCAACATGAACTAGTAGATAGTAAATGTGATGATTAGTGTCATTTATGATGATTAGCTTTTGCCTGTATTTGGACAGTAGGGAAAGTCTTGTATCAAGTTTGCAAGATTCCTTTTGATAAGAAGGCTGTGGCACATTGATTCCCCAGCTCTGTGCTCACCAGGCAGGTGCATGCAACTCCTCTCTGCTTTTGAACATTTGCTTTTCTTCCTATTAAATGATTGGATTTTATAGTGGACTCATGTCTCCTTTTCTATGCGTAGAGATGGAGTGGCATGGCATTCTTTCTCCAGAACAGAGATACATATGTGTCAGTGATGAAAGAGCCCAGAGGAAAGACTCCATCTCATCAACAGTACACAGGACCGTCTCACCTGCTCTGTTTCTGCGTACTACCACATACCAGAATCTGTGGAATGATTCTGTTGATTAACCTACTTAGCATCACACTTTCAGATAGTTGTTATTGTTATTCATACTTTATTTCTGAAGTTTCTTTTATTCATGTCAGAAAGTTAGAATTACTCTTTTTCAATGATCTGAGTATGAGTATTTTTATTACGGTACAAAAGATATGAGAATGGGGACTCGTTCTTTTAATATATTCTTATAAATGATATGAACTATATTCCATTCTTTAGGTTTTCCTTACTTGTGTTCTCCCAGTAAATTTTAATCCTCTTTTAATCATTAGCTCTGTATTCATAAGTCTTAAATAAACAGTTCAGTTTCAGCTACCCAGCTCTTAACTTTTTTTTTTTTTTTTAAGATTTTATTTACTTATTTTTCAGGGAGAGTGAGCACAGGCAGGCAGAGGCAGGTAGAGGCAGAGGGAGAAGCAGGCTCCCTGCCGAGCAAGGAGCCCGATGCGGGACTCGATCCCAAGACCCTGGGATCATGACCTGAGCCTAAGGCAGCTGCTTAACCAACTGAGCCACTCAGGCGTCCCCCAGCTCTTAACTTTTGTTTACTTCCTCTCTAAGACAATTCTTGGTGGTCTGTATGATATCCCAAGGTTGTTTTGCCATATTTTCTTTGCAGTCCTGTATTTACAGAGTTTTGCAATTATAACCATAGTCTAATATTAGAAAACTTTTGTGACCTCAAAAAGAAACCCCAGACCCATTGACTGTTTACCCTTCATTCCCTCAGCCTGTGGCAACCACTAATTTTCTGTCTCTATGGATTTGCCTGTTTTAGACATATGTTAAATGGAACTATACAATGTATGGTCTTTTTTTTATTAACATATAACATATTACTTGTTTCAGGGGTACAGGTCTGTGATTCATTGGTCTTGACACAATCCATAGTACTCACCATAGCACATACCCTCCCCAATGTCCATCACCCAGCCACCCCATCCTTCCCACCCTTCTCCTCTCCTGGAACCCTCAGTTTGTTTTCTAAGATTAAGAGCCTCCTGTGGTTTGTCTTTCTCTCTGGTTTTATCTTGTTTCATTTTTCCCTCCCTTCTCCTATGATCCTCTGTCTTCTTCCTCAATTTCCTCATATCAGTGAGATCATATGATAATTGTCTTTCTCTGATTGACTTATTTTGTTTAGAATAATAGCCTCTAGTTCCATATAATGTATGGTCTTATGACTGGCCTCTTTCGCTTAGCACAATATTTTCAAGGCTACCCATTGATCTCTGTTGTGACATGTATCAGTATTTCATTCCATTGTATGGGAATGCCATGTTCAGTTTATTTATCATGTGATGAACATCTAGATTGTTTCTACTTTTGGCTAATATGAATAGTACTTCTTTGAACATCTGTGTACACATTCTTTCTGTGAATGTATGTTTTCATTTTTCTTGAATATATATTTAGGAGTAGAGTTGCTGGTTCATAGGGTAACTTTGTTTAATTCTATGAAGAGTTAAACTGTTTTCCAAAGAAACTACCATTTTACATTCTCACCAGAAGTATATGGGGGCTCCAGTCTCTCCACATCCTTACCAAGACTTGTGATTATCCTATTTATTATAGCCATCCAACTGGATGTGAAGTGGTATATCCTTGTTGCTTTGACTTGTGGTTCTCTAAGGATTAATGATGTTGAGCATGTTTTCATGTGCTTTTTGACCATTTTTATACTTCTTTGGAGAATGCATCTTCATATCCTTTGCTTGTTTTCATAAATCAGTTATTTGTTCCTTTTTTGTTGAATTGTAAGAGTTCTTTATTCTGCTTATACGTCTTTTATCATATATATGATTTGAAAATGTATTCTCCCATTCTGTGGAGTATTTGTTCCACTTTTTTGACAGTGTCCTCTGAAACACAATAGTTTATAACCTTAGTGATGTCCAATTTATCTTTTTTTTTTCTCTCTTGTGCTTGGGTGTTTTGGTGTCACATCTAAGAAATGGTTGCCTAATTCAAGATTATGAAAGTTTACTCCAACATTTTTTCCTAAGTGTTTTACAGTTTATAATCTTATATTTAAGTCCATGATGGATCTGAGTTAATTTTTGTGTGTGGTGTGAGGCAAGGATTCATCCTTTTATATCTGTGTATCCAGTTGTCCAACACCATTTACTAAAAAGACTATTCTTTCTCTTTGAAACTTTCTTGGTACCCTTGTCAAAAATCAATTGACCACAGATATAAGTGTTTATTTCTGGACTCTCAGTTTCTTCCATTGACATATATCTAACTTTATGCAAGTACGATAATGATCTTAATTACTAAAACTTTATAGTACATTTGGAAATCAGAGTGTAAATCCTCTAACTTTTTTTTTTAAGATTGTGTTGGAAATTCTTAGCCTCTTAGATTGACATTTTAGTTTCAGAACCAGTTTGTCGATTTTGGAATAAAATAATTGGATTTTTGATAGAGATTATGTTGAATCTGTAGGTCACTTTGAAAAGAATTGCCATGTTAGCAATATTTAGTCTTTAGACCCAACATGGGATGTCTTTTCATTTCATTAGTTCTTTAATTTCTTTCAACAGTGTTTTATAGCTTTCAGTACAAGTCTTAACACTTCTTTAGTTAAATTTTTACGGAAGTATTCTTTTATGCTGTTGCAAATGAAATTATTTTCTTCATTTCATTTTAGGTTATTTATTGCTAATGTATAGGTATGCAAGTGACTTTTATATATGGACCTATCTGCTGAAGTCTTGCAGAACTTGTTTATTGTCTAATAGTTTTTCAGTGGATTCATTAGGATTTTCCATATATGAAATTATGTAATCTTTAAAGATAGTTTTACTTCTTCATTTGCAATCCAGGTAGGTTTTATTTCTTTTTCTTACTCAATTGTCCTGGCAATTCTTTAAGTATCTTAAGGCAGGGAAAAAGAAATTGTTGTGTGATGCTTTAGTGCAGCCATGGTAGCTTATCATCTTGTATTCTCTCTTGAAGTCCTATGCATCCTTCACTACCCAGTCTTATGCCACTTGTCCCGTGAAATCTCTCCTAATTTCCCCTATGCAGTTGGCCTCTTCTTCAGATGGTAGAATGAAAAACTACTTAGCTATATTTTTTTTGGTTGTAGGTAGGTAGGTAGATAGATAATCTTAACTCTTTTTATTTTCATAATAGCCCCATAAAGTTAGTACCATTACTTTTAAACTAACATTTACAAAATGCCTGATACCAAGTAAACGCTCTTAACACTATTTGTTTTATAATATTATAGTTTTTGTATTATAGTTAGAGATGTGTAGTCTTTACTGTAACATTGTAAAGTCCTTGCTGGTAAGGATTACATGAAGTAGTAGTGGTAGTATTCATTAATGTTTTTTCTGCATATATGCTTCCTACTACATATGTTGCTAAATATCTTTCTGTTACACCTCTTTTTTTCATATTTGTGACTGTTGGCACTATATTATGTCTCTGTGTATCATTTTTCCCATTATAGATGGCAGGAAATGGACCCATTTTTCTATCCTTTATCTTTTTTTAAGCTTTTATTATTTTATTGATCTAGGGTCAGGTTTCAGTTAGCAGACTGAAATTTTAAATGTTTCAGAGTAGAATTAGAATTGTAGATTATTTAAAAGCAGTATGTTTATGTTCTTAAATATTCACAGGTGTCTGGGTGGCTCAGTCCATTAAGCATCCAACTCTTGATTTCAGCTCAGGTCATGATCTCAGGGTCATGAAATCATGTCCCACATCTGGCTTCATGCTGGGCATAGAACTTGCTTAAGATTCTCTCTCCCTCTCCTTCCCTTCTCCCTCTAAAAAAGTATTTTGTGATACCAACCCATGTCATTTGATCTGTCCTTTACATTTATAACTGACATATCTTGAATATGTATCCTTTTTTTTAAGATTATTTATTTATTTATTTATTTGTCAGAGAGAGAGTGGGAGCGAGCACAGGCAGACAAAGTGGCAGGCAGAGGCAGAGGGAGAAGCAGGCTCCCTTCTGAGCAAGGAGCCCGATGTGGGACTTGATCGCAGGACGCTGGTATCATGACCTGAGCCGAAGGCAGCCATTTAACTAACTGAGCCACCCAGGCGTCCCTTGAATATGTATCCTAAATGAGCTTATTAATAATATGAAATTGAAATGGAAGTTCCCATGTTCTTTTTTTTTATATATTAAAATTATTGATAGACTTGAAGGAAAAGATCAAAAGGAATGACAACAGCCATGTGCTGTGAGTATAGACAATCATGAAAGTAATATTTTCATACAGAACGAACATAGCAAGAGTAATTTTCCAGATTCATAGCCAGACATGGTGTGTGCATCCATAGTTCTAAGTTTGCATCTTAACCTGGCCTTGGTGATTTTCCAGCACTTGTTATCCATCAAAATTGAGAGTGATTTCAAAGTGGCCTGATATAAAAGGCAGAATTATCTGCCTGATCCTGACCTCCTTTCCCTGGAAACTTTTGTTGCCAAGAGAGGATGGAGACCTCTAATGGTCTGTACCCCGACCCCTCTGTGCCTGCAGCTACAATCTGGAGCACTACTGTGGCTGTGCTAGAACTTTCCTATGAGCTAGACTGCATCTCTGGAATGTATTTTTCTTTTTAAAGATTTTATTTATTTATTTGACAGAAAGAGAGAGAGATCACAAGTAGGCAGAGCAGCAGGCAGAGACAGAGGGGGAAGCAAGCTCCTTGCTGAGCAGAGAGCCCAGACTCGGTGCTCAATCCCAGGACCCTGAGATCATGACCTGAGCCGAAGCAGAGGCTTAACCCACTGAGCCACCCAGGTGCCCCTAGAATGTATTTTTCTGAAATGACAGAATGGAGAAGATCTATGAAAGACAGAACACACACACAGGCAGAATCTGTAGTGACAGCTAAACATAAGCACACAGCACCACATAACCCTTAGCCAAAAGCACAGACAGGTGAGATCAAGTATAATATTCATCTTGACTTCAGCTCTAGCTAGCCTGCTATACCTTGTTGTCCCTTTCCTCCCTGTTTGGCTCTGTCAAGTGACCTGTTCTGCCCTATCTCCCATCTGCTGCTAGACCCAGAGCACTTGGGGCAGCCAGCTGGCAGTCTTGGTAAACCCATCCTTGTGGTCATTTCTTGGCTCTACAGTTCTAATTAGCTAGAGCCAAATCAACCCCATGCTCCACAGAACACTGAAGCAAACAGAACCTCCAAAACAATTCTTTGGAAGAGTGTCCTTCTTCACAAGAAAGAGACATTGTAATATATCAAAAGGTACCCTTGTTTTTTCTGGGCCAGTCTGCCTGGCAGTGGTATCATAAATGTTCTGAACCTTCACATTTATTTGCACAGAGACAAAAAAAGAGTGACAGATACAGGTATCTAGAGAGGTACTTGGTTATATAGTGATCATAATGGCCAAGTATTAAACATTTCACTGGTACTTGTCAGTGCTTTCAAAATAAGGCCGTACATATATATATTTTTTAAATTTCACTTATCCCGTTTAACCCTCTCTGATTAAGGACTGTAACTCATCTTCTTTTGGTACCACCATGAATGTCATGGGCACCTAACAAGTATATGTAGGTGGGGAAGAGTATAGCTATGGAGGCTATGTATTCTCCTTCTTTCTCAGTACAAACTGGTCCATGGACATGTACTATAGTGTTGTTTCTCTCAAGACAATTATAAAGAGGCTGGTGCAATAAGAATTGCCAAGAATACTCTGCTTTAGGAAAAAGGTAAACTCTAGTCCACACCGATCTTACAGAAAATGAGATACTTGGACTAGAGGCCCCTACAGTGTGTTCATTCAGTGTAAAGAAGGAGGGAAGTGGAGGAGGAAAAAGGAGGGGCAGCTAGGGAGGTAGCAAAGGAGGAACAAGAGCAGCTCTTGACTGAGGATTTATAAAGAAAAGAAAAGAATCCAGTTGGTAATGATTTAAGAGTTTGAAAACATTTGTTACAATTAATACAGAATTAAGAGATGTCAAGAAAAAATTAGGTAGTGATGGGTAAAAGATGAAAGGATGAAAAACTCACTTTTAACATTAAAACAAACCTAATTACTTGAAAAGGAAGGAACTCATGATTTGAATTAAACAAAGGAAGACTGAGTCATCCAGGGGAAGATGGTGGGGAGAGGTTTTACAGGTCTTTAGTAGCTCTAAATCTCACAGCTGCTGTGTGAGCTATGTGTCCTGTCCTGCCATTTTGTTTCCCTTAAGTGATGACTGTTCTTCCTCTCTCTGGTAGGAATCTGAGTGCAAGTGTTACAAGCACCAGAGGTTGTAGGGGAGACAAAAAAGGAGCAGACCATATGTTTGGGGGTAAGAAGAAAAATGAAATAAATATCAAAATTGGGGGGCATCTGGGTCGCTCAGTTCATTAAGTGTCTGCCTTCAGGTCAGGTCATGATCCCAGGGTCCCGTGATTGAGCCCCACATCAGGCTGCCTGCTCAGTGGGGAGCCCGCCTGCCTCTCCTTCTCCCTCTGCCTCCTACCCGCCCTGCTTGTACTCTTTCAAGTCTCATTGTCAAGTCAATAAAATCTTTTTTTTTTTATTTTTTTTAAAGATTTCATTTATTTATTTGTCAGAGAGAGTGAGCAGGCAGACAGGCAGGCAGAGGCAGAGAGAGAAGCAGGCTCCCTGCCAAGCAAGGAGCCCGATGTGGGACTCAATCCCAGGACGCCTGGATCATGACCTGAGCCCAAGGCAGCCACTCAACCAACTGAGCCACCCAGGTGTCCCTAAAGTCTTTTTTTAAAAATTGAAAAAAAAATTAAAATCTCCTGGATGTTTTACCACTTAAGCAGACTTTTGGAAAATTTAGAGTTAGCTTATTCAACTCTGTACCTCATAGAAGAATACTGGCTATCCAAGAAAACCACAGACATTGAACGGGGAAAATCTGAAGGTCTTAAAGGCCTTTCTTTTTTCTTTTTTTTTTAAGATTTTATTTATCCATTCATGAGAGACAGAGAGGCAGAGGCAGAGGAAGAAGCAGGCTCCCTGTCGAGCAGGTGGCCCTGTGTGAGACTTGATCCCAGGACCCTGGGTTTATGACCTGAGCTGAAGGCAGTCGCCTGACCATCTGAGCCACCCAGGCTCCCTTAAGGGGGTTTCTTTACGTGAGCTATAGAAAAGTGGAAAATTATATGTTAACCAATTAAAAACCTGAAACAAAAAAAGAAGTGGAAAACTGTAATGGCAGCAAGGATGGTAGTAAATCTTATCTTTACAATTTTTGAATGTAATTAATCCCAGTTTTTATTCAGATATCCCTCATTTTTCCAAAGTTCATATTACATCACTTCGCTTTTACAAAAGACCTACATTAGGGACGCCTGGGTGGCTCAGTTGGTTAAGCGGCTGCCCTGGGCTCAGGTCATGATCCCAGCATCCTGGGATCAAGTCCCACATCGGGCTCCTTGCTCGGCAGGGAGCCTGCTTCTCCCTCTGCCTCTGCCTGCCTGTGCTTGTTCGCTCTCTCTCCCTCTCTCTCTGACAAATAAATAAATAAAATCTTTAAAAAAAAAAAAAAAAGACTTACATTAGTGCCTGTTTTTCCTAACCAAAAGAAATCCAAAGAAGAGATATGCTTTTATGAAAAAAAGTGAAAATGAAAAGCAACAATAGGGGGCGCCTGGGTGGCTCAGTGGGTTAAAGCCTCTGCCTTCAGCTCAGGTCATGATCCCAGGGTCCTGGGATCAAGCCCCACATCGGGCTCTCTGCTCCGCAGGGAGTCAGATTCCCTCTCTTTCTGCCTGCCTCTCTGCCTACTTGTGATCTCTCTGTCAAATAAATAAATAAAAATCTTCAAAAAAAAAAAAAAAAAGCAACAATAGCCTTCAGCATTTGTTTTGCAGCAAGCTATTCTAGAGGCAGCACATGCCCACCAGGGCTGGCACTGTGAAGCTCTTTCCATGGAACTACACTCAGTATCAAGCCACCATGGCTTTGAGCTGTGTCTGTGAGCATCTGTGCTTTATCTCAATTTATTTTTTGCACCTGTTAGTGATGTGTGATGTGTCCTAGTGATGTGAAGAAAAACCCAATAGAGGTTTTTTGTTTTTGGGGGGTCTTTTTTGAAGTCTGGGAATGCTCAAAAAAATTTCCACATAAATTAATGGTAATTGCTTCTTTACTTTATGCTACTTTCAGCTGATGAAAATTTTAATAGGAATGCTCTACTTCCAGATAGCAGGGGAAACCTGTGTCAGGTAGCACATGTCATTCATCACTGTTGGCTCTCTAGCATTTGACGTTTATGTTTGAATCTTTAATTTCTTCCAGATGCTTCCTAAAGAAGAGTATATGGTGGCTGCTTTTTGGATGGGTGGAAAATGGGGGAGAGAGTACAGCCTGAAGAGTCGAGGCACATTAATGAAACCCCATCTCAGAGGGCTTTCTGGCCCCCTGGTAGCTGTGACTGCACCTTCTCCCCTGCTTGGAGAGAGCCTGCTCAGTTAACGTTTAAAAACAACAATGAATATGCTTATTTTCACATAGATATTCATATATGCCTCTTTATGAATAGACTACTTAGAAGTTTACATAAGAAGAGACTGTTGGGGCACCTGGCTGACTCAATCAGTAGAGCATGTGACTCAGGATATCGGGGTCCTGAGTTCAAATCCAACATTGGACATGGAACCTACTTAAAAAACAAAAATTAAAAAGAAACTGTTCCTAATCCTTGCATCTAGGGAGAAGAAACTAGATGCTATGTGACAGGTTCCCTCAATGCCTGTTAGAACATACAAATTTTGTTTATGCACATATTTTTAAGTTTTTTAAATTAAAATGAAATACACATAACATTAACCATTTTGAAGTATACAGCTGAGTGGTATTTAGTATGTTCACAGTGCTGTGCAGCTACCATTTCTGTATAGTTCCAACACAGTATCATGTTGCTAAAGGAAACCCTGTATCCTTTAAGCAGTCCCTCCCTTATAAACCTCTCTCAGCTCCTGACAACCACTAATAGGCTTTCTTTCTCTATGAATTTGAATTCACCTTTCTGGATATTTCATTTAAATGGAATCATACAATATGGTTTTTTGTGTCTGGTGTCTTTCAGTTAGCATACTGATTTCAGGGTTCATTCATGTGGTAGCATATACCAGTACTTCATGCCTTTTTATGGCTGAATAAAATTTCATCATATAGAAACATCAAATTTTATTTACCTTTTTATCAGCTGATGGATATCTGGGTTGTTTGTACTTTGTAGCTATTATGAATGATGATGCTATGAACATCTGTATTGAAGTTTTTCTGTGGACATGTTTTCCTTTCTCTTGGGTATAACCATAAGAGTAGAACTGCTGGGTCATATGGTAATTCTCTGTTTAACTTTTTGAGAAACCACTAGAATATTTTCCACAGCAGATGCACCATTTTATTTTACCACCACTCTCTTATGAGGGTTCCAGTTTCTCCGCATCTTTGTCCACACTTATTTCTTTCCCTTTTTTTTTTTTATTTGACAGAGAGAGATCACAAGTAGGCAGAGAGGCAGGCAGAAAGAGAAGAGGAAGCAGGCTCCCCACTGAGCAGAGAGCCCAATGCGGGGCTCGATCCCAGGACCCTGGGACCATGACCTGAGCCAAAGGCAGAGGTTTTAACCCACTGAGCCACCTAGGCGCCCCTCTTTCTTTCTTTTTTTGTTTTAATAACAACTGTCCTATCAGGTGTAAAGAGATATTTTTACTTATTTCTTTCCAACTTATTGGCCATTTCTTTCTTTTTCTTAACTAATTCCTCTGAGTGGAATATCTGGGGAGAATTTCTAGTACAACACTGAATGGAAGTAGTAAAAGCTGCCATCTTTGTCTTGTTCCTGACCTTAAGGGGGAAAAACTTTCAGTCTTTCACCATTGAGTATAATGCTAAGTTTGTTTTTTAGGGCTTTTTGGTTTGGTTTGGTTTGGTTTTTGGGTTTTGGTTTTCAAAAGTGCACTGTATCAGATTGAGGATGTTCCCTTGTTCTATTTTCTTGTATGTTTTCATTATGAAAATGTGTTGGATATTGTCAAATGCTTTCTCTTCATAGCCAGTCTACCTTTTTTTGGTATTATGCATTATATGGTTAGGAATCAGAGAATATACTTATATTTATGATTCTTAGTAGAGAGTGTATTATAACCAAATTAATAAAATAATTGCTTTGAGTCATCAGGTTATGGAACTAGTTCCATTCTCCTTGATCCTTCTTTGGATTAGTATTCTCTGTAATGGGAATTTATAAACACATCTTTGCTTTTTGATTTAATTAAGTTTGATAAACTTACTTTAGAGTGGTTTTAGAATCACAAAGATAATAGAGAATTCCCACATACCCCATACCCAGTTTCCCTATTGTTAACATTTTTTATTAGTATGATACAGTCTCATAGTTATTAAACTGGTATTGGTATTCTATTATTATCATACTATATTAATATTGCTTTATTATATACATAATATTACTATACTATATCAAAACTATATTAACTGAAGTTTGTAGTATATTCAGATTTCTTCAGATTTTTTCCTAATGTCCTTTTTACATTCCAGGATCCCATTCAGGATACCACATTACGTGTTATTGTCACATCTCCTTAGCCTACTTTAGACTGTCAATTTTATAGGTACTCTTTGTTTTTAATGACCTTGACAGTTTTGAGGATTACTATCCACATATTTTGTAGAGTATCCCTTAACTTGTGTTTTTCTGATATTTATACTGTTACGGGTTTCAGGGTAGAAGATCATGGAGGTAAAGTGTCATTTTCATTATATCATATGAAACTGTACATACTACTATCAGCATGATATCAACAACATATCTCTGTTGTGGTTGACCTTGATTACTAATTGAGTAATGGTTTGTTTGGTTTCTATACTGGAAAAGTTGGTTACTATACTGGAAAAGTTTGGTTACTTTTTTAAAAAATTATTTTATGTTTTAACACCAATTTCATAAAGCCTTGCCCTAGATAACACACCAACCTTAGATTACTTAATGCCATTTGGGGGATGGGAAATAATAAGTTAGAATGAATGTCATGTTCCTGTTAAAGCAACTGTGTACACTCTTGGTGCTAGGATGCTTCTTAGTATGCCAATATGCCAGAAATACGCCACGGGTCTTCAGGACAGCTGCAGTTGTATTGTCCTGAACTTTGACATCCTCAGAGTTTATGATGTCCTAAAAATTTCTTTTAGGCCACAGTGTACCTTTGGTCACCAACTAAGCTGTTAAAGTTTAGTGCTAGGTGATACCTGAAGGCAAAAGATCACTGCAGAGTTAACAGGCTTCTGTACTTGTGGTATGAATTTGAATCAAAATCCCTCCAGTGTATCATTTCTAGTTGATTTGTCCAGTTGTTTTTTTTTATTTAATGAAGTATCTTCCATTTCTTTATCTTTTATAAGAAATTTATATCTAGGGACGCCAGGGTGGCTCAGTTGGTTAAGCGGCTGCCTTCGGCTCAGGTCATGATCCCAGCGTCCTGGGACAGAGTCCCACATCGGGCTCCTTGCTTGGCAGGGAGCCTGCTTCTCCCTCTGCCTCTGCCTGCCTCTCTGTCTGCCTGTGCTCGTGCTATCTCTCTCTAATAAATAAATAAATAAAATCTTAAAAAAAAAAAAAAAGAAATTTGTATCTATCACTGTAAGGCTTTTTCTGCCTTCTAATTAGTTATATTTTAGCCATTTTTTATTCAGTCTTGAAAGAAAGCTAAACTGAATTTATTCAGACTTGAATCATTTGAATTATAAGTGTTTTTTCCTCTTTAGATACATACATCAACTCAAACTGAATAAAATAAAATATTTCCAAGGATGAGAGGCTGCAGAGTGAGCACTAAGTTTTAACAGTTGTTAATTTTTCTTCATATAGCTATATTTTCTCATGATTTAATTTTTTAATTGTAAACTCTCAAAACATATAAAAAAGAAGATAAAGAAATGTGTTGTTTTCCCATAATTACCTGGGAAGCAATTTATTCTTCTATATAAGGTCTTATTTTTAAAAATCTATAGATACTGTTTTGTATAAGTTTTTCTTAAAGATAGCTGTGTGCTTTGAGGTAACAACTAAATAACTGACTTTAAAAGTAATGGCTATTGGGGCGCCTGGGTGGCTCAGTGGGTTAAAGCCTCTGCCTTCGGCTCGGGTCATGATCCCAGGGTTCTGGGATCGAGCCCCGCGTCAGGCTCTCCACTCAGCGGGAAGCCTGCTTCCTCCTCTCTCTCTCTCCCTGCCTGCCTCTCTGCCTGCTTGTGATCGCTGTCTGTCAAATGAATAAATAAAATCTTGAAAAAAAAAAGTAATGGTTATTAGTAAATTCCACTGATCTTCAGCTTTATTCATGAGCAATTACAACTTATTTTAGAAGCCATATACATGTCAAAAATAGAATATTATGCTGTCACTTAAAGAATGTGAAAGCTTCTTTGTATATTAATATGAATATGATCTTCAAGGATGTACTATTAAAACAAATGAACAAAGTCCAAAACAATATAAAAAGTATACTACCATTTGGTTAAAATAAAGGTTGGGGGGGCAATATGGGCTTAAATGCTTTTTATATGCATAAAATATATCTGGAAGGATACACAAAATCTGGTAGCTTTATTTGTCCCATGGCAGGATAACCAGGTGGTTGAGAAGAAAAGAGAGTTTGAATATGTTACTTATTTTGTTAAAAACTTTTACAGTAAATTATCTAAAACAGAACTGATTATTAGCTTTGAGTTTGTTAATAGTTGAACCTCACTTTGAGTTATTCTTTATCATGGAGTTAACTTCACGTGCTCCAAGATACAATTCTACACAATGAACCTCTGAATATTTCTTTCCAGGTAGTAGGATTATTCAGCTTTGGTTTGATTAATTTGTTTTTTTTGGTTTAAATGTCTTGTAATAAAAATGTTATAGAATCACAGAATCTTAGAGTTAGATTGAGCCTTAGATACCAGTTGTAAATTGTTGATTTGATAGTTGATTCTCGGCTGCATCAGAATTGGACTGCTCTGGTGGCAGACACAGTATTCTGCCACAGCCCATTCTTGCACAGTTCTCATGCTAAGAAATTTCTCTCCTATCTTGAGCCTAAATCTCTTTTCTTGGGTCTTGTGACCCTTGGAACTAATGCTTCCTCCTGGTGTCATGTAGAATCTGTTTACTTTTATACATGACGGCCTATTACACACATGATATGTGGACCTCATTATAATCCTAATTGTTCTCCTATATTAAAGGCTTTGAAGTTGCTGATGAGCTTCTCTGTCCCTGCTTTTGGAGTTGATTTATTTTTGGAGCTAAGTACAGTACCTTATATTTATCTCTCTTAAATTTTGTTTTGGCAGATTCAGCCCATGAACCAATTCAGTGTTTTAATCCTGACTCTGTCATCTAACAATTATGCGATTCCTCCCCACTTTCTTTTTTAAGACTTTATTTTTTGGAGCAGTTTAAGGTTTATAGCAAAACTGTCCATATAGTTTTCTATCAGCATCACTAGCCAGCATGGTATTTTTTTCTTTTTTTTTAACCAGGAATGAACCTCCATTAACACATCATAATCACCCTAAGTTCATATGTTGGGTTTATAATTGGTATTATACATTTTGTGTTTAGAGGAAATATAATGACAAATATGCATTATTATAATATACAGAGTATTTTCACTGCCCTGAAAGACCTCTGTGCTCTGCCTTTTTATCTCCCCTGTGCCACCCCTGTCACCCACCAATCTTTGTACTATCTCCATAGTTTTGCCTTTTCCATGATGTCATATAATCAGAATCATACAGTCTGTAGCCTTTTCAGATTGGCTTTTTTTTCCTTCTCTTTTCTTTTTTTTTTGTTTTTGTTTTTGTTTTTGCACCACACCCAGTGCTCCATGCAATACATGTCCTCCTTAATACCCACCACCAGGCTGACCTTTCGCCCCACCCCACTCCCATCCAAAACCCTTAGTTTGTTTCTCAGGGTGCATAGTCTCTCATGCTTCGTCTCCCTCTCCGATTTCCCCCAATTCATTTTTCCTTGCCTTCTCCTAATGTCCTCCATGTTATTCCTTATGCTCCACAGGTAAGTAAAACCATATGATAATTGACTCTCTCTGCTTGACTTATTTCACTCAGCATAATCTTCTCCAGGCCCATCCACACTGATAGAAAAGTTGGGTATTCATCCTTTTTGATGGAGGCATAATACTCCATAGTATATATAGACAATATCTTCTTTATCCATTCATCTGTTGAAGGGCATCTTGGCTCTTTGCCCAGTTTGGCAATTGTGGCCATTGCTGCTATGAACATTGGGGTACATATGTCCCTTCGTTTCACTACATCTGTATCTTTGGGGTAAATACCCAGGAGTGCAATTGCAGGATCATAGGGTAGCTCTATTTTTAATTTCTTAAGGAATCTTCACTGTTTTCCAAAGTAGCTGCACCAACTTGCATTCCCACCAACAGTGTAAGAGGGTTCCCCTTTATCCACACTTGTTGTTTACTATCTTGTTAATTTTGGCCATTCTAATTGGTGTAATGTGGCATCTCAGTGTGGTTTTGATTTGATCTCCCTGATGGCTAAGGACGATGAACATTTTTTCATGTGTCTGTTTCATTTGTATATCCTCTTTGGAGAAGTGTCTGTTCATGTCTTCTGCCTGTCTGTTCATGTCTTGACGTGATTATCTGTTTTTTGAGTGTTGAGTTTGAGGAGTTCTTGACAGATCTTAGATATCAACCCTTTGTCCATAGTGTCATTTGTGAATATCTTCTCCCATTCCATGGGTTGCCTCTTTGTTTTGTTGTTCTTTCCTTTGCTGTGTAGAAGCTTTTTATGTTGATGAAGTCCCAAAAGTTCATTTTCGCTTTTGTTTACTTTGCCTTTGGAGACATGTCTTGAAAGAAGTTGTAGTGATGTGCCCTCTCTCATTTCTGACTTTAGTAATTTGTGTCCTCTCTCTTTTTTTCTTAGTTAGCCCAGCTAGAGGCTTATAGATTTTATTGATCTTTTGAAAGATCAGCTTTTCTTTTCATTGATTTTCCCTACTGATTTCTTACTTTTAATTTCACTGATTTCTGCTGTCAATTTATATTTTTTTCCTTCTGTTTCCTTTAGATTTAGTGTGCTCTTTTTATACTCTGTTAAGGTGGAAACTTACATTATTGATTTTAAATTATTCTTTTTTTCTAAGAAATGCATTCAGTAGTATAAATTGCCCTCTAGGTACTGTTTTGGCATCATCCCATACGTTTTGGTGAGTTGTGTTTCCATTTTCATTACTTAAAAATATATTTTGATTTCTCTTGGAATTCTTCTATGACCCATGTGTTATTTTTTTTTTAAGATTTTATTTATTTATTTGACAGACAGAGATCACAAGTAGGCAGAGAGGCAGGCAGAGAGAGAGAGAAGTAGGCTCCATGCTGAGCAGAGAGCCCGATGTGGGGCTCGATCCCAGGATCCTGGTATCATGACCTGAGCCAAAAGCAGAGGCTTTAACCCACCGAGCCACCCAGGCACCCCGACCCATGTGTTCTTTAGAAGTTTGTTCTTTAATCTGCATGTATTTGAGGATTTTCAAGTTATCTCTCTGTTGTTGAATTCTAGTTAAATTCCACTAAGAGCAAACATTGTGTAGTTCCTATTCTTTAAGTTTGTTACATTTTGTTTTATGACCCTGACTGTGGTCTGTCTTGGTGAATGTTCCATGTGAGCTTGAAAGAATGTATAGTTTGCCACTGTTGGATAAGGTAGTCAATGGATTCTAGGTCTATCCAGTTAATTGATAGTGTAGTTGAGTTCACCTGTGTCCCTGCTGCTTTTCTGCTTGTTGGATATATCCATTTGTGAGAAAGGGGTTGAAGTCTCCAGCTATGATAGTGGATTCATCTGTTTTTTCTTGTAGTTCTGTTTTTGTCTCATGTAGTTTGATGCTTTCTCATTAGACATATAAATGAAGAATTGTTAAGTCTACTTGTAGAAGTGATACCTTTATCATTATGCAATGTCCCTCTTTGTCCCTTTATCCCTTACTTACCTTTGAAGTCTGCTCTCAAATCAAAATAACTCCCTACTATAAGACTGTATGTTAACTACACTAGAATTAAAATTTTTAAATTAATTTAAAATAGCCCTTCCTGCTTTGTCTTTATTAGTGTTAGCATGGTATTTTAAAAATTATGATATCATAATACCATAACCATGTTATTATGTGCTATTATGTTTGTATGGTATATTTTTCTCCTTCTATTTGATTTACATGTGTCTTTATATTCAAAGTCAGTTTTTTGTAGACAAGGTATAGTTGGGTCATTTTTTTGATCCACTCTAACAATCCCTTTTAATGGTACATTTAGACCGTTGACATTCTAGTGATAGTTGGATTAATATCTACTATATTCATTGTTTTTTTTCTATTTGTTGCTGTTGTTTTTTCTTTTTGTCCTCTACTCTTTTGTCCCCTTTGTAGTTTTTTATTATTTTTAAATTATTTTTATTGACATATAATGTATTATTTGCCCCAGGGGTACAGATCTGTAAGTCATCAGGCTTACACTTTCACAGCACTCACCATAGTCCATACTCTCCCCAGTGTCCATAACCCAACCACCCTATCCCTAACCCCCCTTTAAGTGAGCATTTT
This sequence comes from Taxidea taxus jeffersonii, assembly GCA_003697995.1. NCBI lineage: Eukaryota > Metazoa > Chordata > Mammalia > Carnivora > Mustelidae > Taxidea > Taxidea taxus. The sequence continues at coordinate 18,639 of RCUC01122848.1, forward strand.
ATATGATTCCTTTTTTCTTCTTTCTTTTAAGAAAGTGAGCATTTTATATGATTCCTTTTTTCTTCTTTCTTAGCATGTCAGTTATGCTTCTTTTTTAAATTTTTTTTAGTGGTTGCCCTAGAATTTGCAATATACATTTACAACTTATGCAAGTCTACTATCAAATAAATCTGATCACTTCACAGGTAGTATGAGTTCCTTATAATAACAAAAAAATTCTACCTCCTTCTTCCCATCCTTTGCTGTCATTCATTTTGTTTATATATAAGCATACATAAGCATATATAGGTATACACACACACATAATATATGTAAAGTATATACATAAACATGCATGATAGAATACATTCTTGGTATAATTATTTTGAACTGTTATTTATTGATTAATTAAGAATTAAGATAAAAGTTTTTACTTTAACCTCACTTGTCCTTCCTTATTACTCTTCCTTTCTTCCCGAGTTTCTTACCCGTGTTATTTTCCTTCGTTGTGAAGAACTTGTTTTACCATTTCTTGCAAGGTATGTCTCCTGGCTACAAGTTACTCCAATTTTCATTTGTCTGAGAAAGTTTTTAATTTCTCCTTCATTTGTGAAGGATAATTTCACAAAGTGCAGAATTCTAAGTTGGTGGGTTTTTTTTTTTCTCTCAGCACTTTAAATATTTCACTTAACTTTCTTCTTGCTTGAGCCATGTCTAGGGATGGAGTTAGACATAATTCTTAGCTTTGTTCATCTTTTGGTAAGAAGTTGTTTTCCCTCTAGCTCTTTTAAGGATTTTTTTCTTTATCTTTCTTCTGCTGTAATTTGAAAATAATATGGCAAGGTGTAGGGTTTTGGGGTTATTTTTGGCCTTTATCCTGCTTGGTGTTCTCTGAGCTTCCTGGATCTGTGGTTGGGTATCTGACATTAATTTGCATGTGAGTTCCTCAGCTGAATGTAGAAATGGTGGTGATGACAGAACACCCTGGTGGGATGTCACATAGGCAGATGGAGGTGCAGGACTGGAGTCCTGAGAAGAGGTGGTGATGACATATGAATTAGCATCTGCACTCCAGATTAATGTCTCTGGCACCAAACATCAGCCCTGCATATCCAAGGCAAAAACCCTTTTATGCAGCAGAATAGTTTACTGAATAACACTTTCAGCCTATTCAAGAACATGAAAAAATGCCAAGGAAACTCCCTAAATTTCAGTTGACGTTGCAAGTAACCTCATACATTAAAAGGCTGGGTTAGGTCAAAACCCATGATACTATGAAGTAAGCCAGGCACTCTGTTCATTTTTCCTGGCTGTGTTCATTTAGCCACGTCTAGCACAAGATGAAGTTGAGAAACAGTTTTGGGTGCCAGGATATCTAGGTTCTTCGTGCCACCAAGCAGTGGGGTCTGAGGCAGGCAGGCTAAGGATCCTCTGAACCCCAGATGATCCATTTGTGAGATGACAAGATGGGAGAAAATCACCACCGTCTCTTCTAGTACTAACTAAAAGTTTAGATCTTTTAGGTTGTATAAAGAATTAAAATAGTGACAATTTCTTCACCAGATTGTTTCTTCTTGGAAAGTAACTCACCTAATAAGAAATTATTTACATTTACTTAAGAATTTAGAATATCTGATAAGCCATCAGTTTATCTGAGATTTAATGATACATTTTCATAACAAAACCCTAATCAGAGTGTGTATTTGTGTGTGTATGTGTGTGTATTTAAGAAATTGCTCAAAGTACATTAGTTCTGCTTTTGAAAATTTTCTCTGCTCCCTGTGTGTTATAGAACTAGATCCAAGATCATCCGGAAAGTTGGCTTTGTGCACTAATAGATCATGCGATTCCTGCCCTCCCCCACCTCAGTGTTCAGTGAGTCCTTGCACACACTGTTCGGTAAACAACTTCAGAAAACCAGGCAGGCCCTGCCAGTTCATTCACAGAGAGTATTTGGAAACCGTTGTCTTTGTGCAGGCTTGACATACTGGCTGAAGTGGAATAGAGAGTTAGCATTTGTGTTTTCATTAGTTCTTTTTATAGCATTGAACCAGCTGTAGCCGGTTAATGTTAGCCTCGGCTGCCCATTAGTGTACAGGTCTCTTACGCAGGATAAAGGGCTTCTGATGGAAACAGATTTTGTTACTCATGATACCACTGACTGTGTTTACATGAACTCACTCAGTCTGTCATGGAATATGATTTAGAATGGCTCCTGTTAAAATACAGGAACTCCCTGAGGTCCATCCTTGAAAACAAACAAGGAACTCAAAAATATAGATAGCTTTCTGTATTAAACTAGCCATCTTTCACAGATTTTGGTCCTTGGATTATGCTTTTAAAAAGAG
>RCUC01122851.1:0-30655 GCA_003697995.1 Taxidea taxus jeffersonii
ATGTTGGATTTTGACATTTTGATAGATTGACAAGATTTGCTCTTGTCTGCTTTTTCACTGAGTTCTAAACATAGAAATGAGCTTTTTTCCCCACATGGAGGATACTAAGAATTTATCTCCCAAAGAACATTATTTTCCTATTCTGGGCCTGATTCTCTCTGACTGGATGGGGTTTTGTCAGCAGCAGATACTTCTGTGGTTGGTCAGAGTGACAAGAACCCTGAAACATTAACTAATTCAAGTTAATAAGGATTTTCCTTCCCTTTTTAAAATGTTTATTAATGCTAGATTTTTGCTTTGCATTGTTACAGCAACTAATTTCAAAAAGCAGAGGAACAGCCAGTCAGCTCAGATAATTTCAGAGCTGTTTATTATTTTGTTTTAAAAATAACTGGGCAGGGGCGCCTGGGTGGCTCAGTGGGTTAAGGCCTCTGCCTTTGGCTCAGGTCATGATCTCTGGGTCCTGGGATCGAGCCCTGTGTCGGGCTCTCTGCTCCGCGAGGAGCCTGCTTCCTCCTCTCTCTCTACCTGCCTCTCTGCCTACTTGTGATCTCTGTCTGTCAAATAAATGAATAAAATGTTAAAAAAAATAACTGGGCAGCTTAGAAAAAAATCAGTAATCTGATTATATGAGCTGATACTGTAGGTGTTACCTGAATTTAGGGACTTACTATGACAATAATGTAGTAACAAGTTTGAAAATTCATATGTGTTAGTGGATTTGAAAGATAGAGCTCCTTTAAATAATTGGAAAAAGAAATATAAACAGGATCCTAACTAATAAATATCTAACTGTTCTTCCCAGATTTTGACATTGGTGAATATTTAATAGTTGAAAAAAGAGTGACCATTGGTGTTGCCTGGATGGCTCAGTGGGTTAAGACTTGGACTCTTGATTTTGGCTCAGGTCGTAATCTCAAATCAGGATTTCAGGGTTGTGGAATCAAGCCCAACACAGGCTCTGTGCTTAGTGGGGAGTCCGCTTCTCTCCCTCTTCTTCTGTCCCTTCTCCAGTTTTTGCAAGTGCTTGCACTCTCTCTCTCAAATAAATAAATATATACATTTTTAAAAAAAACTTTTTTTTTTTTAAAGATTTTATTTATTTGACAGGCAGAGATCACAAGTAGGCAGAGAGGCAGGCAGAGAGAGAGGGGGAGGCAGGCTTCCTGCTGAGCAGAGAGCCCGATGCGGGGCTCCATCCCAGGACCCTGGGATCATGACCTGAGCTGAAGGCAGAGGCTTTAACCCACTGAGCCACCCAGGCGCCCCTCCAAAAAAAAAACTTTTAAAGGAAGAGTGACCATTGGCTTTACCTTCTGTTATAAGCTTGTTGTTTGATTGAACCGAAGGACTTTAGAGGAGATTGGGCTGAAGGTTGAGAGGAAGTTAATTGATGCTGTGGAGACCAGGATGTGCTCACATTTCTGGAAGTGGTCTGTGTGAGGCCAGCCCTACAGCGTCATCAGACAATCTTCAGCTTCGGGATATGTGGGCATTGACTTCATTCAAGAGATGAACCATCTAGCAATTGGTTCTATTGAGTCCTCTTGACACTTTCTACTTATTTCAACTTCAATTTTCCTTATTTTTGACCTCTCACTTTGTCTGAGGCTCTTCCTCCCACCGTCCACACTGAATTCACAGTGTACAACTAGTCAAAAGAACTTCTGATACTTTTTTTTTAAAGATTTTATTTATTTATTTGGCAGAGGTCACAGGTAGGCAGAGAGGCAGGCAGAGAGAAGAGGAAGCAGGTTCCCCACTGAGCAGAGAGCCCAATGTGGGGCTCGATCTCAGGACCCCAGGATCATGACCTGAGCTGAAGGCAGAGGCTTTAACCACTGAACCACCCAGGCGCCCCGAACTTTTGATAATTTACTTGTGAGTTGGTGTAGGTGATTTCTATTCCTGAAATAATGTCATTAGCATTATATAGAAGCTATTTGAATCTCCCCCTCAAAGACACCTATGGCAGTGTTAAGAGGAGAATTAGACTGTCTGGGTTCAAATCCCAGCTCTGGCCCTATCCAGGGTATACCACGGACAAAGCTACATCAGTGTCTCACTGTAAAATGCAGACAATAAGAGTACCACCCTCTCTGGGTATTTGGGAGGATTAGAATATACATAGAAAGCATATGTGTCCCACAAAATGAGCATTCATTGTCAGCCTTTGTAATTAAATATGCATATATTCTGCATGGAAACACACTCAAAGTGGCTAAATATCCTCTTACCAACATACGAATGGTTGAAACCTATTTGCCATTCTTCTGGGAAATAAAATCTTGATTTTTCTCCCGAGAAAGCAAGCAATCTGTCTAGATTGTGTTGCTTTTTTTTTTTTCCACAGAATCATCAAACTAATAATGCCGATCCTTTTGGCTATTTCAACCTCTTTAGGAGTGAACCGTAGACAACTAAATTCAAATTTTAGCTCTAGCTGTGCTTTGTTGATTACTCATCTTTCTAATCCAAAATTTAATGAAAGAAATCTGATTTTCACATCTGGGCAAAGCAAGCTTAAATATCAATTATTTTTATTCATGCTGCCTTGTCCAATTCCTTTAATTGTCTTTGCAGTGTCATTTTAATGCCTCCCTCCCTTTCTCTTGTTGTTCAGAACCGAGGCTTTTCCAGTTGGAACTATCCACTGTGACTTGAAATGCTAGCTTTCCAGCTGGGGATGGAGTGTGTGTAAACTGTGGAAAGCCTGCGTTTGTGAATTTCTGGTTTGCATTAGACCATCATGGTTTATTGTTCTGAAGGCTCGTTCTTGGAGGAGGGTCCCCACGCACGGGGCCATGCAACCTCTCCAGGGCTAGCTGCTGCTTCAAAACGGCTGTTCACTTGACATTCCAGAGTTTAAAAATTGCCTGGGTAAATCTTTAGATACAGTTCATCACCATCATGTATCAAATGAGGATAATCTGAATCCCTTGAAAGCATGCATAAAATATGTAATTGCCCTTGAAAATAAGCACAAATAATTTACTGGTAAATATTTGTTTTACCAGACCACATCCCACTTCCCCAGGCTGCAATCTATCCTCCACAAACGCTAGTAAAACCCACATTTTTTTTTTTTTATTGGTTCACTGTGGTCCTAAGTCAATGGCTACTTCTAAAGCTTTTTTTTTTTCTTTCTGAGTCAAAAAGTAATTAGAAACAGAGTAAAGGTTTGTTTATTAAATTCACCATTGACTTCCCTGACTGTGGTTTCCATTCCTCTCTGGGCTGATTTGCTGTTGCTCATTAGACCTCAGCTAAACTGTTGGCATTAAGACCCTCTACAGCTGAATTTTTTATATTACCTTTCTGATCATCCTGACTTTTTTTTCCCATACAGAAAGGGAAAAAAAAATGCAGATCTCATGTCAGTTGTCCTTATTTGTAACCTCTTACTTCATCTGAGGATCTTCTCTCTGTCTGGCTTTGCATTCTCACCTCTAGTTCTCCCCTGACCTCTGGTTTAAAAACTCCTTGGACTTTGGTCATCAAGCCTGCACCCCCCCCCTGAGAAGTTGTTATGTCCACTTTCACTGACCTAGACATTCTGGAATTTTATAAATCAATCAGTGTGTTGCAATGAAGAATGTTCTCGTATATTGCTTTGGATTTCCAGCATTCCCAGTGTGATCACTGGTACCCCCATCCCTGACACAGATGCTTTTTATTTCTTTTGCATCTTACATTGAAAAAAAAATACTTGACCATCCACGTTTGTACATGTATTTTTTTCACTGCCTCATCTGGGTCTGGTGTATCTCTGGTGTCAAATGAGTGTTATAGTGCACGTTAAGCATTTTATTATTGAAGGCAATGTCCAGAATAAATTCTTAGTTGTACTCTCTTTCAGATATAGCGTACAGGCAATATGCTGTCTAGACTTGTTATCTTACCTGCTCATGATCTAAAAATCTAGAGGAAAAGTTGGGCAAAGATAGCAGGAGAAAATGAAGAGACTGGAAAAACCTTGCCAGAGAAAGTCAAGGATGGGCTGCAGGGTTAGGTGGAAGATGCCAAAAGGAAAAAAGGTTTTCCAGCGATATGATGTGTCCACATTTGCTTGTTCATTTCTCTTCCATAGTGTTGTCTCATCAAACTAAATCCTTATGAGGAAAAAAAAAGCTGGTGGTATTTTGTTTAGGACGGGACCTTATAAGAAGTTTTTTGATTTGTATTTGTGGATATTTCAATTCAGTCTTCATGAGATCAGAGTTCTGAAAAGGGTTAATGAATTAATTTGACTGTAGTGCACCCGCTTAGTCTGCTAATGTGTAGTAATTTGTGAGTACTGCAATTTTTCATAGCTACTTAAGAATGGAGAATATTCCAAGCATGCTTAACAAATTCATTATCCGTGAAAAACTGTATGTGTTTAGATGATTCCTGGGGAAATGGCATTCTCCATTCCACATGTTTGAAGATGTTTCCTTTAGAGTTTCAGTCTGTCACAGAATCTGCCTGTAGACCCCAGTCATGTCTGCTCACCACTGAAAGAAGGTTCTTTGTATCCAGCATGGGTCTTCTTAACTTTACTATCCTTGGAATTAGAAGAAAAGGAAAGAGGAAGCTAGGCCATATTTAGTTGTCGAGATGGGCATGGTCTCATGAGTCACTTTGTATTAAACTTCTGAAAAAACATTTTCTATCCTGCTCCTTGTAGGGAGTGGGGATAAAGCTAGGGAGTGGGCAAAGGCTTCTGCCGATGTCTGTGGCTATTGAGGCTTTTGAAAGTCTCGAAATGTGCCATGATCACAAACCTCAATAGTATTTTTAAAAATTCCTCCATTAATTCCTTCGAGATAGAGGTCCTGAGTGCCTCTGCTCGGCAGGCACTGTGCTTGGTGCTGGGGCAGGGTGATGAGGAACACAGTCTGACCTCGTGGGGCTAACGTTCCAGTGGGGGAGACAAATGGTAATAAACAGGGCTGCAGATGTAAACAGCTGGTTCTCTTTGTCTGGAGAATTCCGACTAATACAGAAGGTGAGAAAGACTCTATCGGAAGGAACCACATGTGCCAAGGCTCTGAAGTGGGAGCTGGTGTTTGAGGGAAAACAAAATGGACGCTCTCGCTGAAGCGTGGAGATCTAGTGGCTGAGGGGAGCAGCTGGGCCAGAGTTCCGTGCTGTGAAGGCCTTCATGCAGAGCTGGCACTTTAAACACAGATGTAAATATTAACTCCTTGAATTTTCAGGAGATTCTATTCTTTTAAATCCACTCAAACTTCAAAATTTTAAACAATAAAGTATTTATGTATTATGCGTTCTTCAACTTTTCTTACTACCATGTAAGATTTCTAGAAATCACCTACATGTACTAAAAGTTTCATTCTTTTCCCTCTTCTCAGCTCTCCCTTTTCCTTTGTAAATAGTGTGGTGCCTCCCTGGGCATTCCCTCTTTTGACTGTCAAGTGACTTGTGCACTTGAGCCTTTCAGCTGAGTGTGGGGGTCCAGGATCGTGCCTTGGAGCCACAGTTTATCTACTCGATCAGTTTTGCCCCCCACGTCCTTCACAGTGATGTTTAGCTCTGGGGCTCTGGCTTTCTTTTGAGAAATGATCCTTCTCTCATTCTGGACTGTCTCAGAGTCTTGGAGATCTGTGCTAAAGGTGCCTTGCCTTTCTTACACTCCAGTGTGGATGTGGGCATTTGAATCTTGGGCAGGATAGGAGGTGCTGGGCTGATCCAGCCTTATGGTGTCTCCCTGAAGAGACGACCCTGTTTCTTAACCTTTCTGAAACCTGGCTTTTCAGTTTTGCCTTTGGTGCTATAAGCCATCCCATATACCTTTAGTAAACTCCTCCCTGAAGTTAGCCAGAAAGAGTTTCTGTGGCTTACAGCCTGAAAAGCCTATGTTAGCTCCAGCATGAAAGGGAAAATGTGGAGAGTTTAAAGATGAGGCAATTTGGGAGCAGGGTTTAAAGAGTGACAGGGAAAGACCCCCAAAGGACTTGGAAATAAAGCTATCTTTGGAGAGGACATAGTGGAATGAGAGAGAGAGAAGCAGGAACCCATTGGGCTCATGAGTGAGTTTGTTATTGAAGAGTTCCAGAATTTCTCCCAGAATTCCCAGGGAGATGCAATCTCGGGGATATCGTGTGAATTCTGTGTGGAATGTAGGACTTAATCTGATGTTTCAGGGCAGCAAAAAGTGGCTAGTCAGCCTGGATTGTGGAAAATGGAAGCCCAATAAAGCAGTGTTATGACAAACAGCTCCCTGTGTGTGCTACAGTACCCGCAGGGACAGGGACGGGTCTGGTGGTCACAGCCAAAGCCATCATTCCCTTAGGGCACCAATTGGCCAAACAATTCATTCTCCTGAAGGAACTCCATGGCCATAAAGAAACTTACTGTAAAATCTCCATTCCTGTGACTCTGCTTCTGGGGGAGGAATATGTCGAGTGAGGCCAAAATGAGGATTAAGTCTTGTCTACCATATAGGATTCAATGAAAATTAATATGCTGATAGTTTCGGTTCCTACATGAATCTGGTGGGATTAGTTAATGTGAGTCCATGCTGAGACACTGATCAAATTTCTGAGCTTATGAATCTGAGGAGAAGGCTGTAAACTGTGGTGAATTCATTCATTCAAGTAACATTAAGAAGCCAGAATATCTATGCATTTCCATAAAGCCACATTTTTTATTTTTTATTTTTTTTATCTTAGGCAATGTTTGTCCACCCAAGAAGCCTTTTTAGGAGGGGAGTGACCCAGTGGAATTACAAAGAATCTTAGTTGCAGGGCAGAGAGACTCTGGCAAAAGAAAGACAAGGTAGTAGATTATTGTGCTGCTTCAGGGAAGGCATAAGAGGTCTGAGCTAAGGCAACAGCAGCAGGGAGAGGATGGAAAGCCAGCTGCTGGACTGAATTCGGGTCCTTAGATCTTGATGCCCTATTGACATAAGAGATGAGGGATTGGCTGGGATCAGGGACTAGCTAAAGAATGTCTTATTTGTCATTTTTCTTTCATTAAATAACCTTATCTGAATTCCCACAAACAATGCTGTAAGAGTGAAATCGTGACAGTATGAAACACAGAATCTGAATTAAATTAGTGCTATGTCAGCCCATCACATGGAGCCACGAATCCCCTAAGAGGTTTAGCAACATATTGGATAAAGTGAAATTAATCCGTTAGAGTCACAAGTTGACATATGCATATGCTATGAATCCATAAACTATACTGTGAGCATTAGAAAAGGAAGCTAAAAAATGCAAGCGAACACATCTGTATTCTGTCCTGCAAACAAAGCCGAGCTCACAATGTCATTTTTCTCCTGCAGAGCCTAACCAGGAGGCCCTGAAATGTTCACACTGTTGACTTTCACAGTCCGACCTGTTGCGGATTACGCCCCACCCCCAAACTTGATGAAGCTTTGCACTCAGGTCACTAATATGATTCACTACCCTAAATTTAGAAAAGGCTGCGATTCTAGCAGCAAGTGACAAAAACCAGAGAATTTCAAGTTCTTGTTGGCTGCTCTGGGTTACATTCCCTTCTAGGTGAAGTCAGAGCTGCCAGCCGCATTCATGAAAATAACCAGCCTGCACCCAGAGTGACTGGAAGGCGCTGCAGATAAGGAGTGGCAGAGGACTCAAACTCCCCTCCAACTTTTGGCTTCAGAGTTAAAATATTTGCTTTGTTTTAAATATCTTCACGAGCAAGACCTGCTAGGGAATTTTGTGACCTTTCACGGGCTTGCGTGAAATGAATGGTTGTGTGGTCAGGTGATGAATTTGGGATTGTGACTGTGGCCCATTCTGCCATCCAAGAGCAGGCTTTCAGCTTCAGCCTGGGTGAGACAGTCGCAGATTTGCCAGGAAGTCATAGAATACAGTAGTTCTTAGGGGAGCCTGGAGCCCTGGCCGCAGACATTCTGAAAATCAGACCTCCCTGCTGCCTAGAAGGACCAGAAACTGGTCTCATCTGATTCCTTCGGGCTTATTGATACTTCCTTTTTAAGGGTACAAAGAAGGTTTTGTGCTGCTAGGCTGATGGGCTCTGCCAGAGGGAACGTGGATGGCAGGGAATGTGCCAACAAACAAAAGAGAAAAGAAACTAAAAAGACAGCGTAGATACCGCCAAGATGTGAAGTGCCATGTTTTTAATCACTCTACGGGGCCACATCTTTATTTATCGAAATGCCAGCTTTGCTGCTTAAGCTAATGCCTCCCTTCTTTATATTCTCTTCTGATTACCAACCCTATGTTTAACATGCTTCAAGCACCAGGATGCTGAATTGTATTGAGAAACATCACACGTGTCTTGATTTGAGATGTAAAAATGATAACTCCTCTCCTGTTTGAACATATGGGTGCAGAGAGAGCTCATGGGGGTGGGTGGTAGGGTGATTTCCTGGGATCTGACCCTTCAGCTCTGGGGCTCAACTTTTTTTTGCATTCCATGCTGACTTTTGAGTCCCAGAAATCTTGATAGCCAATCTTTAAACATGAAGCTGGTTCTAACAACTCCGACTGTAAAACCAGTTTTTGCAGAGTCTCTAAAAGCACCTGCAGTTATGGCAATGGTTGCCATCCTCTTCAGCATGGCGTTGCCGTGTCAGCAGACTGTCCTGCCGACCTTCTTTTACATCCTCATGGGGTGAGTGTATCACATTTCCAGTAAACATACTATCTCTCTTTGAATACTCTACTTCTCTAAACTTGCTCTCTATCCGCTCTGCAAACCCACAAATCTTAACATTCCATCCGGCATGCATTGCTGGAATGGTGAGTTTTACTCTGTTGTAGCAAAAATAAATTATATACAGAGATGAAAACTTGGCAGTGTATTTACGTGGTTCTTGAGCATGCCTTAGCACACCGCCTTCACACAATATTGGCATCTCGGATAAGCTCGAGCAAGTCGCAGGAGTGTTGTGCCTTGATTTCTCCTTTGGCAAAATCTGAGTGAACATGGTTTTATAAAAAGAAAAGCACGTGAATCCTCTAAAGGCAGCCTTGCTGCAGGTTGGATTTTCCAGGAAACTGATTCTGAGATGGAGATCAGCACACGGGGAGGAGGCAGGATACTAGGGAGTGTTCTTAGGATCAACAAGTGTGGAAGGAATGGGGACAAGAGGACATGGCAGAAGGGGAGACTGGATGTGGTTCCCTCTGTTAGGGCTCAGCCAACCCTGCAGGAAGCCTTGAGGTAGGCATGGTCCTTCAGAGTTGGGCCAGGTTGGAGTGAAGGAGCAAACTCTTTATCTAGGGTTGACCTGTCCTTGAAGAGAACCCTAGAAGATGGTTGTGACTTTGGATGGAATGGCTCTCTTGTGTTGAGGCCATTTCTGGAGAGCAGAGAGCGGTTACCTGGCAATATTCCTAGCAGGTGGGAAACCACTGTTTCATTCCTGATGTGAGGATCTAGGCTGCACAGCCCAATAGACATGACAAAAACCAAGCTCGAAGCCCCATATGTGAATAACTTTGCTTTCTTTTGCAGTCGTCAGAGGCTTCCATTGGAGACAGAATTATGGCATCCATGGTTACAGGGACAATTCTCTCTTTACCTCCAGCACCAAACCATGAAGGTCCAGTATACCCTGATGCTGTTGATCTGGTTCAGGGATGCTAATGCAGAAATTGCTGAAGGATCGTTCCTTGAATTGAGTTGATCTCCTTGCCTTCAACAAGCCTTATCATCTTTGTCCACTCAGTACTATGTAATCTGGCTGTATATATTTATATTCAAAGTGGAATATTTATTTATTATTTATTTATTTTAAAGATTTTATTTATTTATTTGTTAGAGAGAGAGAGATCGAGCACAGGCAGACAGAGTGGCAGGCAGAGGCAGAGGGAGAAGTAGGCTCCCTGCCGAGCAAGGAGCCGGATGTGGGACTCGATCCCAGGATGCTGGGATCATGACCTGAGCCGAAGGCAGCCGCTTAACCAACTGAGCCACCCGGGCGTCCCAAAGTGGAATATTTATAACACTATGTCTCTTAAACCTTGGTTTGTCTATGTAAATGTGATCAGTGGTTTAAAAGAGAGCATTGTATTTAGCTGATATATTTCTTAAATCTTATAAGGTAGGACAGTCCTCCTAATCTCTCCCATTTTATGACCTTAACATTTTGAAGAGGACATTTAGTGATCTTGTAGACTGATCCTTATTGTGGATGTGCCTAATTCGTTCCTCATAATGTTATTTCTCTTGTTTCTCTTCAGGGTAAGAAATTAGAGAAGTCCAAAGACTTGATAAGATTCAGTTTCAGGGGATTCCTGGGTGGCTCAGTTGGTTAATGCTCTGCCTTCAACTCAGGTCATGTTCCCAAGGTCCTGGGATGGAGTCCGGGTATTAGGCTCCTTGCTCAGCAGGGAGCCTGCTTCTCCCTCTGCCTGCCACTCCCCCTGCTTGAGCTCTCTCTCTCTGACAGGTAGGTACAATTTTGAATGTGCTTGTTAAAAAAAAAAAGATTCAGTTTCAGCATTTTGGTAAGAACACTTAATTATATCTGTTTTGGAAAAGAAGAGTTATAAAACACATTTTGGAGCTTCAAAATACGTGAAGTAAAAATTGACAGAAGTAAGGGGAAATAGATGATTCTAAGATCATAGTTGGAGATGAAAAACTCCCTCAGTAACTGATAGGAAAATAAGGCCAAAAAGAAAAAAATTAAGGTACAGAAGAATTAAGACTATCAACCACTTGACTTAATTGATGATATTTATAAAACCTTATATCCCAATACTGAAAAAGAACCATTCTTTTCAGGTATACAGTGGTATACTCAAGATCGAGGGACCATGTATTGAGCCATAAAGCAAGCCTCAATAATTCAAAAAGATTGAAATTATACAGAGTCAACTGATCATAATGGTATTAAATTAAAAATCATTAACAATAAAATAGGAAGCCTATAACATTTTAGAAATTGAACAAAACACTTCTAAATAACTTATGGATAAATTAAATCACAGGAGATATTAGGAAATATTTTAAACTAAAGAAAACAGAAGCATAACATGTTCAAGTTTGTGGGAAACAGTTCTAGAAATGCTTATAGAGAAATATATGACTTTAAATGCTTATATTTGAATAGAAGGGTCAAAAATCAATAACTGAGATCCACTTTAAAAAGCATAGAAAAAGAAGGATGATGTAAACGTAAAGTAAGTAGAAGGAAGGGATTTACATATGATCTCCCTGATATGAGGAAGTGGAGATGCAACGGGGGTGGGGGTTAAGAGGGTAGGAAAAGAAAAAATGAAACAAGATGGGATCGGGAGGGAGACAAACCAAAAGAGACTCTTAATGTCATAAAACAAACTGAGGGGGGGTGGGGGGGTTACATTATATGTTTAAATAAAAATAAAATTAAAAAAAAGAAAAAGAAGAAAAAAGAAGGAAGGGATTTAAAAAGATAAGAGCAGAAAGGACGAAAGGAAAACATAGCAATTGGAAACGTCATGCACTCTGAAAGAAGGTCTGGAAGTTTCTCATAAAATGAAACCTATTCAACCCTAGGAGCCAGCAATTCCTCCTCTAGGTTTTGATCCAAGAGAAATGAAAAGATTTTCACAAAAAGCATCTACAAGAATTTTCATAGATGTTTTATCTGTAATAGCCAAAGCCTAGAAACAATCCAGGTGAAATATTTCTCAGTAATAAAAAGGAATGGACTATTGATATAGGCAACAACACAGATGATTCTCAAAAACGTTGTTGAGTGTCAGAAGCTAACTCCAAAAAAGTATAGGCTGTATAATTCTATTTATATGAAATTCTAGAAAGGGCAAAACTAATGTATGGTGAAACACCTTCAAGACAGCATTTGTGTCAGAATGTGAAGCATGGGAGGGGATTGTTCGGGAAAAGGTCATGAAAGAACTTCCCAGTCATTCTATTTCTTGATATAGACTTGGGTTACATAAGTGTATGTATTTGTTAAAACTTAACAAATGTAATTTAATATTTGTGCATTTCATCGTATGTAAACTTTCTGCCAGAAGAAAACATTAAAAACAAATATTGAATTCTTCTTAATGATTCACATACAGAATATATAAGGGTAAACTACATTGATACATTTTCTTTGAAATATGTCAAAAAATAGAGTTGATTTATAGATAAAGAAGGCATATTGATAGATGCAAATGAGTGCAGTAAAACAAGTATAATAAAAAATTAATGGTACCATCTGAGTGGTGGGTGTAGAGTTCTTTCAACTTGGCTCTTTGAATATTGTCACAAAGTGTGGGGGTAAAGACATTTGGGGACAAATGGGAGAAGTTCAATAAAGACTGGATATTAGGTGATATTAGGAAATTTTTGCCAGTTTTCTTTGGCATTTTAGTGGTATTATGGTTATGCACGAGAGCTTTCTCTTAGGATAAGTGAACTAAACTGTTGAATAGTGAAGTATCATGAGGTCTGCTGTTCAGTTGGCAATGGTTCAACAAAAATTTAAATAGGGCAAATGGTACCCCGTGTTAACCATGGTTGAATCTACACCAGGATGACTGGGATGTTTATTGCCCTTTTCTTTCATTATAGAATACTGAAAACATAAACAGTAGAAGTGATGAGACATTATATCAAAAGGCAGAGAATAAAAAGAATGGGAAATCTATACCTGGGATATCTGCAATTGCCAGTATCCCTTCCAAGGGCCAACCTTAGGTCAGTGGCCATAGTGACGGATTGCTGGACCTGGTTTAGAAGGCCAGGTCATTAGCACTCTCTTTTTGCCTTCCATCCTCCTAGACTTCCCTGCTGTTCTTATTTCAGAGTTTGAATGTGAACATCTGTGTGTGTGACCTTGACATTTTGTCCTGATTCTGGACTACATTGTGTATGCATTTGATACTGCATCTTTTCCACCACAAACTAAGATCTGAGTTTTTAGACTCAGTCCGGCCATTGAACCTTAATCACAGAATTTTGCTTTGCTAGAGATCCACTACCTGACAACATATGTACTGCCAAAAAGAAATGTAGGACGAAGAGTGGGTATAAACAGCAAGGTGTGTGGAATTGTTTAGGTTTAGCTTCTGTTGTGTGACGGGAACATGAGAAATGACAGGGAAACATAGTCTGTGCACACAGCTCTGGGCCTGGGGCTGAGGTGAGGGAGCAGATATTCTCACAAAGGCCAAGGAATCATAACCACAGTGTTGGAAGTGTATCGGGAAGCAGCATTTGGCTATCTTCTTGATCTGATTTTATCTTTGTATCTGTGTGTCTGGCTACACTTACGGCTGTGTTGGTTTGCGCCAGGAGCTGGAAGGTCTTTGGAGAAATTATGCTTTGCTTCATTTCAGTGAAAATTCCTCAGCTAACATAATTTCCTATTATGGAATCTAACTCTCAAAGGATTTCATGGCTGAAAATAGATAAATTTCTAGATAAAAATGTAAATATAATGAATCTCAGAGTATTTGAGCTGCCTCCATTTTAACTCTCTGCACGATTTTTGATGAAAACTTGGGTGTTCTTTACATTGAATACTCTAGATTAGTGAGACCCAAAACTAGCTGTCCTCAACAATTTCATGGAGAGCTAATTGAAAATATACATTCCTAGGTCTACCCCAAAAAATCTGTAGAATCAGAATTTCTAAGTCATGGGTCCTTGGAATCTTTTTTTTTTTTTCTTTTAAACTACCCAAGTCACTCGAATGGGGAGTAGGAAGTTTGTAAACCAGTAGAGTGCTTCTTGGACTTTAATGTGTCTGTGAATCACCAGGCTATCTTGTTAAAATGTAGATTCTGATTGAGTAGAACTCAAGATTCTCTGTATTTTGAACAGAGCTGCTGATGCTCTACAGACCATACTGTGAGTACTGAACCTAGGTTGTGTCTCAAAAACTCTTCCCTGAACCTAGAGTCTCGTCTTCCTTTCCAGAGAGCCTATTTGACCAGTATTCAGCATGTGACAAACTTTCTTACTTTCTTGCTTGATATCCCTTTGCTTTGAAATACTGCTTGAACAGTTGATAACTCAGGTTAGGGTGATCATCTCAATCTGCCCACCAGAGCCCTGGTTTATACCTACTATCCTGGTGTGATTATTAGAAGATGCTCTGCCACCTTCACTCTTAGAAATGTCTCCATTTGGAAGATAAATCATAGAGTGGCTCTTTCTCAACTTCAGACATCAAGAAGGATATGTATGATGTACAGAATGTAGATTGTGTACTCCAAATCCTCCTTTATTATTCAACACTACATCCATAGTCTTAAGCAAGTAAAGCCTCAGTCATCTCATGTGTACGACTGAAGTGGTTTATTTTTTCCAAAGATTTATTTATTTATGAGAGAGAGAGAGAGAATACAACTGGCGGGAGAGGCCTAGAGAATCCTCAAACAGACCCCTGCTGAGCATGGACAGGAGGTGGGGCTCCTTCCCAGGACCCTGAGGTCATGACCTGAGCGGAACTCAAGAGCCAGACACTCAACCTACTGAGCCACCCAGCTGACTCTGAAGTGATTTATTATGAGGATTTATAGAAATGATACAGGAAGCTTCTAGCACAGTGACTGGCGCATAATCGACACCCATTTGCTTAAGTCCCTATCTCCATATAGTCAATGGAATGAACATCTACTCTACTTTGGAATGATAAAAATAAAGTATTGCCATCAAGTTAGGATCAGAAGAAGCTGCAGTACTAAAATGGTGCATCTGCTATACTTGTAATGTCAGGGCGACCCTCACGAGCCTCCTGCAGAATCTGTCTCTGAAGTCCACAGTCCCATATGAGTTGTAGGTTGTCACATACACTTCAGAATTTGTTGAAAAACCTGAATCCTGAACTAGAGAAAATAAAGGTTTTAACATTTATTGAGTTCCAACTATGTACCAGGTGGAGGGAGTTCCAAACTTGTTAGGGACAGATCCCTAACAAGGACAAGGAATAGAGAAGTTTGGTCAACCTAGAAACAGAAGGAGGTAACAGATTTCCAATGAGAACCTATATGTCCAGTATTTTAGACCTAAAAATCTCACAAAAAGACTTTGATATAACTTCAAAAACAGGAAGAGAAGGTAGGTTGAAACAGAGAAATCTTGGTGCCTTTTACCTTACTGAAGTAATAATCCTTATGAAAACAGACCCAGCAAGTAAGGACATTTGAACAAGGTATCATCAATAATTGTCTTCTAGAACTCCCATCCGTGAGCTGTGCAGGTTCACCTGAGTAACTTCATTACCCTTGCGGATAATATGACTGAGTATTTCAGTGAATTGGAAATTTTGGGAAACCACTTTGTGATGACAGAGTTTTCATTTTTTCAGGAACCAGGCATGTGCTGTACATGCATTATCTTACTGAAAATCCAAAATAACTTCATGGGTGAATGGTATGATTCTCTCCTTTTACAAGGGGAGGAAACAGACATAGGACATTAAATTTCATGGGAGGTCATATGGCAAGTGAGAAATCGAAGTTTGAGTGAGATTCAGACTTGGGTATGTCTAACTCTGAGGTCCTTATTCTTCACCCCCACAGATGGTTTCTGTGTGTTAGTTAATGCTTCTATTCTTTCCACATTTCAAAAATAACATTTTATTACACTATAGTCTAGTGTGACCAATTTGGGAACTGGGCTCAGGAACAGGGACCATGTGAGATACATCTAAATATGGAGCAAAGACAGCAGCAACCCACTGCATTGGCTTAGAGTTGGGCAGTTAGACAAAGTGCATCATTTTACAACTTTATGGAGGTATCATTATACTCGGAGTGTACAATTTTATCAGTTTTGACAAATGTATACACCCACGAAACCATCACCATAATCAAGTTAATTATTTTTCTCTTCCTAAATTTTCCTTCAGCTCCTTTGTAATCCATTCCTCCCTCTACCAGGATCCTCAGGCAACCACTGATCTGCTTTCTGTCGCTATGGATTAGTTTACATTTTTTAGAATTTCATGTAAATAGAATCATACAGTATACACTCCTTGTTGCCATGCTTTTTTTTTACTCAGCATGATGATTCTGAGCTGCATCTGAAATTTCAATTTGTTGAGCATACCAATAGTCTGTTTATTTTTCTTGCTGAGTAGTTTTGTGTTATATGGACATACCGCAAGTTGTTTATCCAGTTACCTGTTTGTGGATGGACATTTGGGTTGTTTCCAGTCTTTGTTTATCACAAATAAGGTTGCTATGTACATTTGTGTACAAGTCTTAGGGCGGATATGTTTTCATTTCTCTTGGGTAAAAACCTGGGAGTGAGCTAGCAGAGTAGCATGGTAGGGTTACGCTGATCTTTTAAAGGAACTGCCAAAATGGTTTCCAAAAATGGTTTTCCAATTTTATATTTCCAACAGTTCTCCATGCCCTCATCTACACTTGCTACTGTCAGTTTAAAAAAACATATATATATATATATTAGCCACTGTATTAGATAGAGAGTGGTATCTCATGATTTTAATTTGCATTTCCCCAATGACTGCTAATTTGACTATCCTTCCTGTAGGTGTTTTAAGGTAATGTGCTTATTTTAAAAATTAGAAGATTATCTTCTTGCTATTGAGTGATAAGAATTCTTGTCTGCTATACTTGGCAAATATTTTCTCCAGATCTGTGGCTGGCTGCTTTATTGTCTTAGCAGTGGCTTTCAGATAGTAAACACTTTAATTTTGTTAAAGATCAACTTATCATTTTTTACCCACTTATGGCTTGTGCTTCTTGTGTTTTATCTAAGAAACATCTTTCTACTTCAAGGTCATAATTCTCCTATGCTTCTTGTAGAAAAATTTAGAGTTTTGGTTTTAAATTCAGGTCTATGATTTATTTTAATTTTTATGGTGTGAGATAAGGGTCAATGGTAATTTTTTTCCTGTATAGTGTATCCAACATCACTTGCTGAAAAGACTTAGCTTTCTCCATTGAATTGCCTTGGTATTTTTGTTAAAAAAAAAAAAAAAATCAACAGACCAAATGTGTGTGGGTTCATTTCTAGATTCTCTATTTTCTTCCATAAATGTATATGACTATGTTTTTTTGTTTTCGTTTTTGGGTTTTTTGTTTTGTTTTGTTTTTACCAGTACCACACTGTTTTGATTCCTGTAGCTTCTTAAACATTTTTGAAATCAGGTAGGGTAAGTCTTCCAACTTTTTTTTTTCTTTTTAAAAAGGTGCCTTGGCTCTGGCTAGTCTAGGTCTTTTGCATTTCCATATACATTTCAGTTTGTTGTCTGCTGGAATTTTGGTTGGTATAGTATGGAACTAGAAATCAATTTTAGAGAAATTTATTAACTTAATGACATTGAGTCAATCTGTGAATATGGTCTGTTTTCCCATTTATGCATGTTTTCTTTCAGCAGTGTTCTGTAGTTTTCAGCATAGACATATTTTATCAGATTTTTCTTTTTAGTATTACTGTAAATGGAATTTTACAAACTTCATTCTTGAATTGCTCACTGATTATATGTTGGAATATAACACTTTAAAAAATATCAGCCGTGTGTCTTGCTAAACTTATTTGTTAGTTCTAGTAGTCATTTTGTAGATTCTCTGAGATTTTCTACATAAACAATTCCATCATCTGCAAATATAATTTTATCTCTTTATTGCTTACTCATTATTATTCCTTTCATTTCTTTTTCCTTTTATCTCCACCTGCCTTTTGTTTATTACTGCAATGGCCTAGATCCCCAGTATAATGTTAAATAGAAGCAGTGAAAGTGGGCACCCTTGCTATGTTACCAATCTCAGGTAATAACAGTTCAGTCTTTCACCATGAGGATGATGTCAGCTGTTCTTTTGCATAGATGCCCTTGTGAGTTTGAGAAAGCTGATATCCCTATTTTGTTGAGGGTTATTTTTAATATCTTTAAGTCTTGAATTTCATAAAATGCCCTTTCTCCATCTACTTGAAGCCATCAGATAGATTTTCTCCTTTATTCTATTAATAATATGGTGAATTATGTTTGATTGGTTTTCAAATGCTAGACCAACATTGCTTTCTTGGGATGTACCCTACATGGTCAGATGTATTATTATCTGTTTATATATTGTTGGACTCAATGTGCTAATATTTTGTTAAGAATTTTCTGAACTTATATTCTTTATTTTTAGAGTCTTTGGTAATTATTTAAAGTTTTTTCAAGAATTTTTTTTTCAGTGGGAGGGATGTTCCATGTACATTGTAAGCCCCCTCCAAAGCACATAAAGCCAAAATGTGTCATTTTTTAAAAATTAAAATATTTTCAAGTGGTTCTTGCTGAATGAGAGAATGTGGGCTAGTGATTGCCCAAGGTTTCCAGCTAATCTTCTCAAATATTGGTAAAGAATACACTCTCCTTAAAAAAGCTGAAATAGGGGCACCTGGGTGGCTCAGTGGGTTAAATAGTCTCTGCCTTCAGCTCAGGCCCTGATCCCAGGGTCCTGAGATCAAGCCCCACATGGGGCTCTCTGCTCAGCAGGGAGGCTGCTTCCCCTCCTCTCTCTGCCTGACTCTCTGTCTACTTGTGATCTCAGTCAAATAAATAAAATCTTTTTAAAAAAAGTATATAAAATTTTTGTTGTATATATCTTTGCATGGTACAAATAGGACCATCCTTTTTTGGTGTTTAAAACAAAAGACTTGTGCAATCAGACTGTAATATGCTTAGGAAAGGAGAATTTTTTGTTGTTGTCCATTCATGTTTTATGACTAATGAATGTTGAGATCTATAAACTATTTGGCTTCTCCATTCCAGGCTTTCTTTTTCAAAGAGCTCAATCCCGGATTAGTAGAGGAGCTTGATCTGGCAATGAGAACTCGCTAAGCAAGAAGCAGCTCATTGGGTACTAGTGTGCTTGTGGCATTAAGGACCAGCAGACTGAGGAGGGGCGACACTGTCTTCCCTGGAGATTTTTACATAAGGTCGAGCCTCTTTTTTGGGGGAGGGGAGCTCTTACCCAATTATTCTAGTTAGGGATAAAGATATCAGCTAGAGAACCTCACATGTCTACTTCCAACAGATGAAAGAGAAGTCTGAAGCAATGTGACCTTTCCAGCTAAGGTGCCAAAGAAGACTTAGGTGGGAATTCAGAGGGTGAGGGAGTAAATGCATGGATTTTGAGTCAGATGACTGTGGATATGATTATTGGCTTTATGACTTACAAGGCATGTTTTTGTTCTGGATACTTCTGTCTTTTGAGCCTCAGTCTCCTTTGTACCTGCCTATAAAAATTCTTGGAAAAAAATAAATCAACAATATATATAAAGTCCTTGACATACACTAACAAATGTTAATTCCCTTATTTTTTTATAGTCAGTATTCAAAACATTGAAATAGTATATTCACTATTTTTTGAGAATTTTTTCTTTAAGTTCAGACTTCTTTGACAATTCTTCTTCTATTTTTGTGGTTATGTTTTAAGTCTCCCTCCTTCCCTCTCTGTCTCTGTCTCTCTGTCTCGTCAGCAACATGAAGACAGCAAACTCATCTACTTGGCCCATGGTTGTATTCCCAGATATTAGCATAGAACTTGGTACACAGTAAGAAATAATATTTATTTCTTAAATAAGCAAATACATGCGGCTTGCAAGTCATTCCTATACAATTTCTGGTCTTTGGAAACTTCTTAATTGCCTTGTTTCCCCCACAGAAAGGCCAAGATACCAGAACACATTCCAATCAGCAAAGGCTACGAAAGTGAAGAAATATATACAGATGGCCAGAGGCGGTTCAAATCATTATTCTTCAGCCCAGAAAATAACTCCCCAAACAGAATACTTCTTTTTGATATGGATATTTTGTCTTGTGGGCTAGCTAATAGTTAAGCCAAAAAAGTCTTAGTAATGAATGTTGTGACTATCAGTTTTTATGAGTTTATTTTGAATGGGCAGTGAATTCCTTTTTCTGCTATAAATTTCTTCAGGTTTAGTGTCTATTTAACTTTGTAAAAGCACCTGATGTATAATCCAACCAAAGCTAAAGCCTTATCCTCAAAGATGAGAGCTATTGAGACTCTGGCTATTTAAAATGTTCAAAGGAGGCTTTGAATGACCACACACAAATCCGATCACTGCAGGAGGGACTCAAGAATAAAGGATTGCTTGAGTACAGTGATTGGAACCCAGAAGAGTCCTTCTGAGAGGCACACGGGGCTGGGGACAGGAGGTTAATGTAGCTAACTGGTTTCTTGGCTGGCATGTTAAGCCAATTAATGATAAGGTACACCTACCCGGCAGCTGAATTTTTTCCTTCCCATTTCTTTTTTCAAGAAATGTGTATTTAAGAAAGAAAGCAATAATAAAAAAGGCAATTTGGGTGGGTTTTTTTTTTTCTTGCCATTTGTTCTTAAATTTTTCTTTTTAGAAATAAATGCAAGAATGTTTTTAGAACCATCTGAAAAAAAAAATGTGTTTATTTCCAGGAGGACTCGAACCAGATTTGAGATCATATTAAGTTTAATTGACAGCTCTTCAGCAGAAAGACTGACAATTCAAATCGTCAGTCCTCTAAGTGGAGTTCTTTTAGAAGATTGTCAAATAAATATGTTTTGGGAAGACAGTAATTAAGTGTGAACAGATGGCCATTTTTAGCTGAGATATTAAGTCTAGGTATTTAATGGAATCATTTGCCTGTTGGGGTCAGTGGATGTGATGTAGTGTACTGGTTGGCAAGACATCAGGTTTGTCAAAGCTAATTGGGAACGGGTGATAAAGATTAGCTTCCTTATATGGTCTTGAGGACGGGGGAAGTGTAAGAGTTGGGAGGAGGATGACGCCACCGCACTATCCTGTGCCAAAACCTTACACTGCAGCTCTGTAGACTCAAGAGTGCCAAAACAGAAATATACGATTTCCAACAAACAACTTTGTGGTAGAGTGAAAGGGGCCCCGGATACTTGGTTCCATGTACTACTGTGCTCCTTACTGACCTTGGGACCAGGGGCATATGCCTGAATTCCTCTGTGCCCCCAGGGTCCTCATTTTTCAAGGGGAGAAAGGTTGGGATTAAAATTCAATTTGGTTATTTTCCAAAGCATTGTCCAGCCAGCAAGGTCTTACTAGATCAAAGGATAGTTCTGTGCCTTTGTGTATTGTGGATACTTTTCTCTCTTCTGCTTAGTTAAGTGCAAAATACTATACAAAGCTTCCAAATGCCAGTTTCAGGATGTAGCCTTCTTCATATATCTTATGTTTCAAGGATTTGCAAAGCCCGGGATACATGAGCTGCAGATTTCTGAAGAATCCAGGATCTGAGCTCATATCTAAGAATATGTCATTATGTTCATTATTATCCCCAACATCTTAGACTCATCATTGTGAAGCACACGTTCCTGTGATCATTGTCAGGAATGATGTTTGTTTTTTAACTAATGGATGCTCATGGACTGATAGGCAGACAGATGGTAGCTTCTCTGAGAAGGAGCAAGAGACATGGGAAGTGACATCCTGACACAGAGCCCCCCATTTCGGTAGAGGGAAGTCAGGGTTGTTAGGGCAATAATCCTACATAGTTGTGGCTGATTCATTCTGGGCACTGGACCACCTCTTCCAGAATATTTGGATGCTTCTCTGTAGCCTGAAGAATTGGCCAGATGGATTACAGGTCTGCCTTGGGTGGTGTTTCTTATGGTTTTAATTAGACCTGAATTGATCCAGTGCATGGCCAGTACCCAGAATCAGGCAAGGACGAGATGCCTTTCCCACAAGCATTTTCTTCCCTCGTAATCAATGTCAAAACACTTCTTGTTTTGTATACAATCCTTCTGACTAATGAGTGAGTCTTAAATTGAGAAGTTCCTTGCAATTTACTTTAGAACAAGATTTCCCCATTCTATAATCTCATAGCATCTCCATGGAGCTACTCAATATAGCTTAGGTCATGGGATGGATTGCAAAGGGTGTCTAGAAGATGGTAATTGCTATTTGGATATTTGAGGTGATTGGAAAAACAAATGGAAATATCAAGCTTTCAGAATTTAGTGTCTATCCAACAGTCATCTACATAAATTTTTCACAGGGACTATCTATCAGATGTATCAAGAACAACCAGGTATGGAATGTAAACAGTTGAGAATCTTACCAATTTAAAAAAATTACAGGTAGATGATAGATAGG
The DNA here is from genome assembly GCA_003697995.1 of Taxidea taxus jeffersonii. NCBI lineage: Eukaryota > Metazoa > Chordata > Mammalia > Carnivora > Mustelidae > Taxidea > Taxidea taxus. Next base: position 22,033 of record RCUC01122851.1, read on the forward strand.
TGTGCTTTGGTAGTGAGCTTATATTCAACAATCACATCTTTTAACAATTAACAAAACTAAACATGAATTAAAACTTCAGTGTGAAATATACACACGTTCATTTTCATCTTAACTCATGGTTGCTGATTTTAACTCCCATGTATGTTACATGGCTGCCTCTTCCTTGTCTTTCAGGTCTTACGTCTTCCTTGACTACTTTATTTAAAAAACTTCCCATCTAAAAAAGCCCCCATCTGCCCAGCACAGAGTGCAATGGGACAATTATGCAGAGACTACAACTTGTGCCTTTTAGTCCCTTATTACTGGGATAATAGAACTGAGTTTTGGCTGGGCATCTGACTGCCCAAGTAGACATTGCCTTTCTCAGACGTCCTTGTAAGCAGTTGTGGCCATGTGACTAAGTGTGGGTCAATAGAAAATGAGAGGAATGAAAATATATCACACGTGGGTCATCTCCCTGATGATGAGATGCCCTGGATATTCTCTATTTCTTTCACACAAGCTGAAATGTGGACACAGGTTGGTGACCTTCTCCAATCTTATGCATGAGGACACCACCCTAGGGCACAGACAGGGAGACTGAAGCAATCTGGGGTCTTTGAAGCCTTTGTAGATGGAGTCAATTTCTAGCCTTGGACAGGTCATTTCTGGGAGCAAAAAATATATATATTTTCTTTGAGCATCTGATTTTTTTTAAGATTTTATTTATTTATTTGACACAGAGAGAGATCACAAGTAGGCAGAGAGGCAGGCAGAGAGAGGGGGTGGGGAAGCAGGCTCCCCGCTGAGCAGAGATCCTGATGCAGGACTCCATCCCAGGACCCTGAGATCATGACCTGAGCCAAAGGCAGAGGCTTAACCCTCTGAGCCACCCAGGCGTCCCGAACATCTGATTTCTGATCTCTTCATTGTTAAAATTCAGCTATAACTTCAACCATACACTCCCTACCCTATCTCTCTATTTCATTTTCTTCATAGCAGTGACCACCAACTTTATCTTATCTGTTTCTTTCCTTGTTTATTGTCTGTCTTCGTAATTTCCACAAGAACAGAAATCTTATGTTAACTTCTCCATCACCAGTGGCTAGAACAGTGCCTGGCACACAGTACTACTCCATATATATATTTGTGAATGAATGAAAGAATGAATAAATGAATGAATGAATTGGTGGTAATTAGGAAAACAGTATTAGTTATAAGAATACATTTGAATGGATTGTTATGGGCTACTAAATATCTGTAAGAATGTGGCTTTGGTTTGAGTCACCATCATCATCCTTTACTGATAAGTCAAATTGTTTCTACCTTGAGCCATGCACATCCCAGCTTCCCTGGAAAAGGCCAAGGCCTAGGGCTAGTCTGCAAGTGGGAATTATTTAGCTCTTCTGTTGTTTCAAATGGGATAGTTTGGTGGGATAGGATGAGATGAGAAGAAAGAGGAAAGAGGGTGAGCTAAGTGGTAGGTTTTGTTTTTTTGGTTTTTTTTTGATCGAAATATAGTGACACACAATATTTCGCTAGAGGTGACACACAACTAATGCATTAGTTCCACATGTACAACATAGTGATTCAGCAAGTCTAGATGTCATACTGTGCTCACTACAAGCATAGCTACCATCTGCAAAAGTAGTATTCTTATTCCATCTAAAACTTGGGGGTCATGAGTTGGGTGACTTATAATTCAATGGCCAAAATGCACACTTTGGGAGGGCTATGAATAATTTTATCATGGCAATAAGTGCAAATGGGGACGGTTTCGGGCAAACCTGAGCTGTTGCTTCATTAGGTATCCATTCACAGGAAAACCTGCCTGCCTTCTTGGAAAGATAGATACCACATTTGGGAAATGGCACTCTCAAAGATTTAATGAGTGCCAAGCTCCTCAGGAAATACAGAAGTGGTCCTAAATTTTCTCCTGTGGCTGGAGGTTTTGCTGAAATATGAGCGGCTCAACGTATCAGCTTCCAGAATGTTTAAAAAACTCCAGATTAAATCCATTTTGACTCATTTAAGAATATGAAATAAAAGTTGACCAGCAGACTGCAATATGAAAGAAATAATTATTAAGGTTTCAAGATGAGGAAGGGCTTTGGTATGACAGAATTCTTAGAAGATTTGCTTTCAGCCGTATTCTAGTGGCAGAAAAGAACACATTTTAGGACTTCTATAAGCTGAGAGGAACAGCTGCCAGTTCTTGGGAGACATAAACATTTGAAACAGAGGGTCATGGAAATGTGCAAAATATGTACACAAAAAAGATGTGCTAGAGAGGAAAATAAGGAAACAACTTGCAAAAGGAGAGATTTCACACATGATGAGAAATTTAGTAAGGTATCAAAACCGCAGGGTTCAGTTATGGGTTATGGTAAAGCCCATGGGATTTTTGCAGTAGATCCTCAGCAGGCTTCAGTGCAAGGTAATGGAGCAGCGGGATTCATTTGGTCATTGACATATTTATTGATGAACTGGGGGGTGGGAGGGGTTTTCCCTAGGGTCAGGATCAACATCAACACATTAATGTACTCCGAGACTGGTCACATAGATTCACACTTGGTAGATCACAAGAGTCGTACAAATGAGGAACTTAGCCAAGAGTGATGTTTACAACTAAATCTGTGATAAGAGGAAGCCACAGAGCGGCACGATGCCATGGCAACCTTTATTTACCTATATCATGCCTGTTCTGGGAGCTTTTTATATTTAAAGGAGAGATGCATTCTTTCTCATGATGAATCAGGACACAATCTGACCCCTCCAGGGCCATATTCTATTGATAAAATGGTGAGATTTTTTATATCTGGACTCAGTGAAATCAGTAAGATCCTTTATCCTGAGTTTCACTGTAATTGGGAATCAGAACAATAAAGCAGATGAGAGTTTACTTGACCTGGAATAAAGACGTATTGTTGGGAGAAAAGTAGGAAAGGCAGACAAGAGGTTTCTGTTTGAGTAAATCCTGCTTGGTTCCAGGGAAAATGATTCATTTTAGAGTAGTCTCCAGGTTACAGTGGTTCTTACCATGAATAAGAACATGCTTAAAATGCAGATCCCTGGGCCTATTCCCAGAGACAGCAATTTGGCAAGTCCAGGGTTAGGTGTAGAAAACTGCATTTTTAGGAAGCTTTCCAAGTGATTTTTTGAACAAGTCATTCTTGGACCACACCTCGAAAAACACTGTCCTGGAAAAACCACCCCGATTACCTGGAACCCTCTGATGGCGCTATAGAGACCAGAGACAGGTTTTTGGAACCTGGTACAGACTCCCGGAGGACAAGCTGCTGCTTTAGTTTTCCACCCCTAATTAATAGAATCTGGAGCCTACAGTAGCTGGCACGCGATTTAGAGCTATTTTAAACAAGACAAAACAAATGATGTGCAGCTGGAAACTGCTACCTTGAAATATAAATTCAGCTGTGACTTGTATTCAATTTCTTACAGATGTGGCACAGTGACATGCTCTTTCTAAGCCCATAAGGCTGGGGTGGTGACCAACAAGCCTCGGACAAGGGCAGCCTGTTCTGGGGCACATGTGACCTTGATTATTTCTTAAAGTTATGCCCATGTAAATATGCAACATGACCAGAGCTGAAATGCCTCAGCATTTCCTTCCAACAGAGCGCTTCCATTCCTCTGACTCTAGCACAAAATCCCCGTCCATGGTTACACTATCTGTGCGATCTTATTTTTCCTGATGGACAACGGTACAGCAGACATGTTGCATCAAAATTACATCATAGCAACCTTAACTTTCTTACCCTGGTTTGCTATTTAGTGAAACATGCTGGTGGAGAAAGTTGCAGAGAATGACCACGGCTTTGGGACTCGGAATTCTCTTGGGGCTTCCTCTTTGCCTTTCACTCACCGAGGAGAGCTGCTACTCTCTTGGTAGACATGTTTATGGAGTGTATTCTCAAACTTTAGCTCACGATTCCTTGCGTGGTGGTTGTTCAAAATTCAGCTTCCTCAGCATCATATGCAGACATGCCGTTCAGGTCTGGAGTGGAGTTGAAGAATGAGCTTTTTTTTTTTTTTTTAAACAAGACCTATGATGATTCTGAGGCAGGTGGTCCACAGATTCCACATTGAGTAGACCTTTAGATGAGCACAACAGGGAGATGAAAAGAAGTGGAAATTACGGTCTCTACAATTGGTGCACATAAATCAAAGAGAGAAGGCAAAGACCTTCAAGGTCAAGGAAGACATGATCATGGCCAACATTTATTGAGTCCTCACGGCATTCCAGGCCCATGTATTAACTCACTTCTCAGAGGCAGCTTCTGTTACCATCTTTATTTACAATTAAGAAATTGAAGCAGAGAGAGTTTAATGATCTTGTCTAGAATCACAAAGCTATTAAGTAACAAGGCAGATCTGAGCTGCAGGTTTGCCCCCAAAGCACTTAATTCTAACTGCAACACTGTACAACCTCTTGCTAGTGAGCTTTGCTTTCAGAATCCAAATTACCAGGCACATAGATGGGTGTGTGTTTAGTGGGTATGTGCACGCATGAAAATTATGATAAATTCTCAATTTTTAACCAAAAGAATTTATGATTGCATTTGTATTAAAATGTCAAACATACACTGTAATAAATTCTAGCCAGGCATGACACTCAACACTGGGAATATAGATTAAAGACCTTCAAGGGAGCTTACTGTGTAATGAGAAATAGAGAGCTAGTCACAGTCCAGAACAATGTACTCAGCAACTATAACTTGGTATTGGTGATTGACACAATGGAGTGCAGCATAGGTTTTGTGGAAGCATGGGGCAGTCGGCGTGGGAATGTTGTGCTGTCCAACCATGGATTGGATCTAGGTTAGACTGATTTAAAAGACTTCATGAAAGAAGTAAGACCTCAGTGGCATTTGAAGAATGTATCATTGAGTCCATGAAAATCTTGACGCCCACCATGTGCTCCTTCCTTCTTTGAGGAAGCTCTTTGCACATAGATTTGCCATGCATTAGGTCACTTTACTCTGTAACCCTGGTTGTAACTGCCTAGATCAGGTGCCCAACTCCAAGTCAATTGTTTAGAAAGAAGATAACAATCCATTTGGTTGGGGAATAGAATTGGAAATGAACCTAGGAAGTGATGGACAACTGTGTTTGAGGCAATGACAAGATGTTCCAAACACTGCTACTCAAAGCATGATCCGTGAATGTATGCTAATCCATGAAAAGTCTGTTCCAAGTATGGGAAGAGACAAGTCCTGAAATTGAGAGTAAGAGTAGAAACTTCCATAGTGATTGAACATTGCTGGAGCACCCAAGCATGTGCCTAGTGGCTGTATTAGTTACCTCTTATGCAAAAAAAAATTATTCCCAAACTTAGAGGCTTTGAACAGCAATAAACATGTATTCTGGCCCATCATTTCTGTAGTTGAGGAAGTAAGGATCTGCTTAGCAGGATGTTTCTGACTTGGGATCACTCATGAGGCTGTAGCCAATGTGTTGGCTGGGGTTGCAGTCATCTGAAGGGTGGATTTTTAAGTTTAAAATAAAAAAATATATAATTTCTGACATATTACAAACATTGATATTTCAAAGAAAATTATTACATTTCTCTTTTAACTGCATTCAATGGACTCTAAATGACACAACTACTGGATAATCACCATGTCCAATTAAACACATGAACAAGACTTTTTAAAACTTAGAAATTTCATATTTTTAAAAAATCTATCATCTATCATCTTTTTGATGTGTCTCTTCTTTAAGTCACTTTCCCATTTCATTTCACCCAGGAAAATTATTAGAAAGCTAATCTTTATTGAAAACCTTTTACCTATCACTTATCATAATTCTCAGCTAGAAAAATATGTATTAAATTGAAATTTTAAAATCATTTTATTTTGTGTGACTTAAGGATCTCGGTGTTAAAACTTTCTGGTCAGAATTGAGTTACCATGGCAATGTTACTGGTATACAATTGATCAAAATATAATGAATATATTATAGATATATAACTAATAAAGCAAAATTTTCTTGGAATTGCTTCTCTAAATGAGATAGAGCATTTACTTTTTTAGTTCGTGATCCCATTGAATGAAATGACTTATTTCCAAAATTAGAGGAGTTCAGCATTAATTTTTTATTTTTTTAAAGATTTTATTTGACAGAGAGAGAGACACAGCAAGAGAGGGAACACAAGCAGGGGGAATGGGAGAAGCAGAAGCAGGTTTCCCACTAAGCAGGGAGGCCAATGCTGGGCTGGATCCCAAGACCCTGGGATCATGACCTGAGCCAAAGGCAGATGCTTAACGACTGAGCCACCCAGGTGCCCCAGCATTAATTTTATTCCTGGTTTCATTTTTATAGGTGTCTATGTAGAATCTTATTCTATAAACAGATAGGTATGGGTAGACTAAGTTCTGTTATCATAATGTTATTCAATTCTTTAGACTACTTTGGCTTCTTATAAAAAATCATGAGAGCTACCATAAAAATTATTTTTGATGGGGCGCCTGGGTGGCTCAGTGGATTAAGCTGCTGCCTTCGGCTTGGGTCGTGATCTCAGGGTCCTGGGATCGAGCCCCACGTCTGGCTCTCTGCTCCGCGGGGAGCCTGCTTCCTCCTCTCTCTATGCCTGCTTCTCTGCCTACTTGTGATCTCTGTCTGTCAAATAAATAAAATCTTTAAAAAAAATTATTTTTGATGATCTAGCAGCTGATTATTAGGTTCTACTTCAATTTTGTTTAAAGCAAAGAATTCAAAATAGCTCTGCCTTCCTTCCTTCTATGATGTATTTTGAAGATTTTTTTGGTCATACTTTCAATTCTTTTATTTTAAAAATATGAAAGTTATTTTATATTCTGTATCATAATTCCATTAATAAATTTGTATATCTCATCCTATTGTTTTATTTTCCTCTCTCACTTATGTTATATTCCTTCCATTTCTGTTCTGTGATTTTTTTTTTAAATTGTGAACTCATTGGTTGTAATCCCATCAGTGGGATATTATTGAGGCTGAATCTGAGCATACATTCTCCCAGGGAAGATTTTTGTTGCTTCTACAAGGCACCTATGGGCATTAAATCTGAGGCCATGTTAAATTAGTCATTAAAGTACAGTCCACCTTAAATTAGGTCTCTATTTATAGTTTTTAGAAGCATGCAAACAATATAGATCCAGTTCCAAAATGTACATGAAGGCTGGCCTGGGCTAATTTATTCTCAGGGAATCTTTTAAAAAAATTCCCCTATGTCCCCAGGTCCTGGGCAATATTCTTTACTGTTGGCTCATGCAGTGATTTCCCACCTTCTTCACCCTTTCCCTAAAGGTGTATTCCTTCTTGGGGACCATCTTTTGTGCAGAATTATCTTAGCTCTGGCTCCTCCCTGCCCCCTTCCAAGGCTGTTTCTTCATCGCCCTCTACAGGCCAATGCCCTCAGCCACTGGGATTCATACAGGCGCGAGGGTCTAACAACTCAGAATCACGGCCCGTGATTACTCATACTACTTGACTTAGTTGTTCTTCGTTTCACGTTTGTTATGTGTTTTTATCCACCAAAAGGATGTAAAAAAGTATTGAGCACTAATGATGTGCTTTGATCCTGTAGGTGGTAGAGTTACTAAAAAGAGGCAAAACACTTTCTGTTCTGGTGGAACTCACTGTCGCAACAGGGAGAGGGAGAGAGAATGAGAGAGTTAACGTAATGGCGGGTTAACTGAGAACATGGAGGCATTGGAAAGGGCCTGTGGAAACACCTAACCAGATGAGAGACGGGGGCAGGGATACCAGGAAAATCTCACCTGATACACTCTTGAAAGAAGACTTGGGTAGCCACACTCAGAGGCCAGGGCAAGGGCTTCTCAGGCAGACAGAATAGAGGGGGACAAAGGCCTGGCGATATGAAATGGCCGGGGACATAAAAGCCAGCATTGGGGGAATGTGGAATATTGAGAATTTAGATTCAACAACCAGAACTTTTGACATGAAACAATCGCTAGGAGGAGAACCCAGACTTGCTTTGGAAATGTATAAAGAGTTCTCTCCATTCTGCTTCATGTAGATGAGAGGGAGTGTTTTTGGCAGCAGGGCAACTATGCAGAATTGGCTGGAGGCACTTTACAGATGCCATTGCAGACTGTAGGTGTTTGGGGCCTTGTATCTTGGAACACAATAGAAGTCTAGTTAATTTCAAGCATTTGGAATTGGCCCTAATCAGCCTTAGTATTTCTCTATATTGGCCTCAAAATATCAAAGGGAAAGAGGAAGAGATAGTTTTATAACTGGTTTATTAAGAAATTGCCCCTCAGTGGGTATAAAGAATAGTTTTATTTTTGTTTCATCACTCATCCATGCTCTGCTGAATCTCTTTTGCCATCACCTGATGATATCTTGGGCAGACTCCATAATTTTCCAGTCATCTTTTGCAATTAAAAGCTGTTTTCAATTCTGTCTACATCTCCCCTTCTCACCTCCCTCTGGTGCAAGTTTTGCTATGACTTCAAGGGCAGTTGAGAGAGTGGGGTATGGTCTGTTCATTCACCCCTCCTGGTTCTCCAGCACTGGCTTGGAGTGTGAGGGGGAACACACCCTCTGTTTCCTCCTCTAGGCTATAACAGCTCAGCTATTCAGTGAAGGGAGAAGAATAGAAAAACGGGGGGGGGGGGGG
>RCUC01122852.1:0-14550 GCA_003697995.1 Taxidea taxus jeffersonii
TTTTTTTAGAGGGAGAGGGGAAGAGGCAGTGAGAGAATCCCAAGCAGGCTCCATGCCAAGTACAGAGTCTGAGTTGGGCTCTATCCCACAACTCTGAGATCATGACCTAAGCCAAAATCAAGAGTCAGAAGCTTAACCCAACTGAGCCACGGATGTGCCCCTACCCCTGCAAAAATTCTATACAAAACAATTCCAAAGCAAATCCAACAAGTTTTTGGGCACTTGCTTTTGTTTCTCTGGGATAAATTCCTACATGTATTTCCTGGGTTGTCCTGTAGGTGTATGTTCAGCTTTTTTTTTTTTTTTTTTTTTTTAAGATTCTTTATTTATTCCCTTGACAGACAGAGATCACAAGTAGGCAGAGAGGCAGGCAGAGAGAGAGGAGGAAGCAGGCTCACCGCTGAGCAGAGAGCCTGATGCGGGGCTCGATCCCAGGACCCTGATATCATGACCCGAGCCGAAGGCCGAGGCACCAGCCCACTGAGCCACCCAGGTGCCCCGTATGTTCAGCTTTTTAAGAAACTTCTAAACAATGTGGATTAATCAAAATAACTATGCTCAGTAAAATAATTTTTTTAAAATGGTATGATTTCATTTATATAAATTTCTAGAAAATCTAAACTGATTCAGAGTGAACAAAAGCATATTGGAGGATATAAAAAAGAGGCATAGATTATAAAGTGGTACAAAAATTTGGGGGTGTCTTTGATATCCTCACTATTTCAATTGTGGTAATGTTTTGACAGGTGTAAATATATGTCAAAATCAAATTGCACATTTTAAATATGTAAAAAAAATTTTTTTTTAAGATTTTTTATTTATTTATTTGACAGAGATCACAAGTAGGCAGGGAGGCAGGCAGAGAGAGGGGGGGAAGCAGGCTTCCCACTGAGCAGAGAGCCTGATGTGGGGCTCAATCCCAGGACCCTGGGATCATGACCTGAGCCGAAGGCAGAGGCTTTAACCCACTGAGCCACCCAGGCACCCCTGTAAAATTTATTTTAGTTCAATTATATATCAATAAAGTCAAACATGCAGTGGATAAAACAGTTGCTTTCACAATAGCAATACAAGTTATTAAATATCTAAAGCAAATGTAGGAATAAATGTACAATATAAGAATTACAAATTTTTCTTAAAGGACATAAGATTTAAATTAATTGAAAAATATGCCATGCTTCTTCATATGATGACTCAATATTTTTGAAATCTATTCTCTGACTTAATATAGAAATTCAAAACAATCATATTCAAACTTCTCTTTTTTTCCAGTGGTGTTGGTAAGTTTGAGGAATTGATTTTAAACATCTGAAAAGCAAATTTCAAATTTTACTTGAGAAAATTTTGAAAGAGAAGAATACTGAAGGGAAGGTATGCCTTCTAAGTTATGAAAACATATTTCACTCTATGACAAAAAAATCTTTAAAAACATATTTCACTGTAGAATGATCAAAACAATATGTTACAGAAATAGAAACTGAAGAGAGGGCCATATAAATATGAAAATTCAGTATGTAGTACTAAAGATGACTTTTAAAACAAATGGATGATTTTTTTTGTTATTTTTGTTATTGTTATTGTTGTCATTGTTGTTGTTTACCAGATAATGACCAATTGTTTTTCAAAGTGGTTACACCAATTTGTATGCACCAGAAATACTCTGGTTAACGCTCATCCAGATCAACACTTGATCTGTCATTGTGGTTTTAATGTTCATTTCTGAGATTATTAATCAGGTTGGGCATCTTTTATTGGTTGTTTAGATTTCCTTTCTATGAAGTATTTATTAAGGTTTTTCCTCATTCTTTTCTTGGTTATTTTTCCTTTATTTGTAGATTGTAGGAATTCTCTATATTTTATTTTTGTACTGATTAATCTTTGCTTCTTATAAGTATTGAAAACTAACATCTTTTGGTATCTAATTCTCATTTCACTTTCTTTATATTGACTTTGATGGTCAGAAACCTGAACTCTTGTTAGATAAATGGATTTTGTTAATCTTTTCCTTTGCAGTTTACAGTTCTGTGTTTTGTTTAACAAATTCCTATGCTTCTGAAGGTCATAAAGACACGTTTATAAAATATTATAGTTTTGCTTTTTTAAAATATCACAGATTTAATATTACATGTGGTAGTTAGGTAAGGCTCCACTTTTTGTTTTTGATATATATATAGCGTATCATATATATCATATATATCGTATATATATATATGATATAGCATATATATCACATATATATGATATATATGATATGATAGCTAATCATTTGTCCTAGCAACATTTTTAAAAATGTTGTTCAATTTAGGGATGACTGGATGGCTCAGTTGGTTAAGTGTCCAACTCATGATTTCAGCTCAGGTCATGATCTCAGGGTGGTGGGATCAAGCCCCACGTCATGTGGCTCCATGCTCAGTTGGGAGTCTGGTGGAGAGTCTCTTTCTCTCTCTCTGTTCCCCATCCCCACCACTCGCTCATGCTCTCTTTCTCTAAAATAAAGAAATCTTTAAAATTTTATTCAATTTATTTAAACTAAACCAAAAAACTGCTAAACCAGTTCACCCATTTCTCTCACCCCCTCCTCTGGCAACTACCAGTCTCTTCTCTTAATCTATGAAGCTTTTAAAAAATTTTTTTAGATTCCACATATGCATGAGATAACACAATATTTAGGTTTTGTTTGTTTGTTTGTTTGTTTTGCCTGTTATTTCACTTAGCATAATGCCTTCAAGGTCCATCCATGTTGTCATAGGTGGCAAAATTTTATTCTTTTTTGTGGCTGAATAATGTTTCACTTTGTGTGTCTGTGTGTGTATATAACCTTATGTATACATAAATGTGTGTGTTTATGTATACATATATATTTTTATCCATTCACTGATTAACACGTAGGTTGTTCGCATATATTGGCTATTATGCGTAATGTTGCAGTGAATGTGGGAATGCATATATCTTTTTGAGTTAGTGTTTTTATTTTCTTTGGGTAAATGGTAATGGAATTATTGGTTGTATGGTTTTTTATTTTTAAAATTTTGAAGAAACTTCATACTATTTTCCAATGTGTTTGCACCAATTCACATTCCCACCAGCAGTGCATGAAGGTTCTCTTTCTCCACATCTTTGTCAAGACTTGTGTAGTTTGAAATAGCTTTCTATTTGGAGCATTTAGCTCTGGGTTTGGAATTGAGAGTATGGAGTTTAAAGAGCCTATAGTCTTTGCTTAACTTTCAGTACTGTTTGGGATTTTATAATAAATATGGATTACTTTAAAAATATTTCTAAATATATGTACACATGTATACATATTAGCAGATGTTAAAAAGGGTAGTGGATCCACATACACTGGCATGGGAAGATTTTCAAGGTCCATTACTGAGTGACAGAAGGAAGTTACAGAATTGTGAATATAATTCAACCCAATGTCTGAAAGAAGAAATTATGTGTTCATGCATACACGTTTGTATAGTATTATAATGTAATCTATTTAAACACATATAAAAATACTCTAGGAAACAGGTGTAGAATTCCTTTGGAGAAAGTGACAAATTTTTCTTCTCTTTTGTTCCATTATTTGACATTTTCACATTGATTGTATTTTACCTTTGTAAATTAAAACTTTTTTTAATAAAGATTTTTATTTTATTTTATTTATTTGACAGACAGAGATCACAAGTAGGCAGAAAGGCAGGCAGAGAGAGGAGTAAGCAGGCTCCCCGCTGAGTGGAGAGCCTGATGTGGGGCTCGATCCCAGGACCCTGGGATCATGACCTGAGCTGAAGGCAGAGGCTTTAACCCACTGAGCCACCCAGGTGCCCCTGTAAATCAAAACTTTTAATTAAGAAAAATATCAGTGGGTAGGGGCACCTGGGTGGCTCAGTCAGTTAAGTAGCTGCCTCCAGTTCAGGGCATGATCCCAGGGTGCTGGGTTCGAGCCCCGTATCAGGTTCTCTGCTCAGTGGAAAGCCTGCTTTTCCCTCTGCCTGCTGCTCCCCCTGCTTGTACTCTCTCCCTCCCTCTTTCTCTCTGTCAAATAAATAAAATCTTTAGAAAGAAAAGAATCAGTGGGGAAAGTATAGAACACATTACTGAATTTTGAGATAAGCTGGTCTGCATTTAGCAAAGCAAATTTATTACTACCTCACACCATACAGAATGATAAAGTCATTTTGGAATATTTATTAAATACCTATGCTGTGCCAAGTACTCTGTTAGAATTTTTCTATGTATTCACTAACTCACAACCAAAGAATGTGCAGGGTTGTACATTCCATTTTATAAAAAGTGCAGAAGGTTACTTATAGCAGAGGTGGGCTCTAAATGCATATGCTTCTTTCTCTTCCTCCTTGCCTCCATAGATGTTGGATTGCATTTTTCTTAAACATGTAAGAGAAGTGTAAAATGTTTAGAAATATAATATATCCTGTTGGTTTTTTAAAAAATGACCTAGGAAAAAATCTTAATCTTCCTTAGAAAGGAGAGAAATAATGCTCTGCTGTTTTTCCTCATATTGTCACCTCACTGTTGGAGTGCAATGTATCAAATACATTGGGATTCAGTGACAGAAGATTCTGATTATCATAATCTCTAAGTGGGAGATTTAAATTTGACTCTGACATTGAAACCTTCAATCATGATATTATGACATGAAATCAGAATGCAAGTTCATGCAGTGTTCTGCAACTAATCCTGTAATTATATCTTCTAGGCTCTTATAAACTATGATTGTTTTCTCATGTGGTGACTTATACTAGCCAGCATACCTAATTCATTTCCCTTTTTATTATAAAAGTTGTGAGTGCCCATAGTTAGGTGTTTTGATAAGTATGGATATTTATCAACTTCCAAAGTAGAAGGATTTATTTTTTAATATTTTTCCCACTAGTTAAAAATCTAGAATGACGGGGTCATGCCTACTTGTTTATCATAACTTCCACAAAGTAATTGTTCAATAAATATTTTATTTTATTTTTTTAAGATTTTATTTATTTATTTGATAGACAGAAATCACAAGTAGGCAGAGAGGCAGAGAGAGAGGAGGAAGCAGGCTGTCCGCAGAGCAGAGAGCCCGATGCGGGGCTCGATCCCACGACCCTGGGATCATGACCTGAGCCGAAGGCAGGGGCTTTAACCCACTGAGCCACCCAGGTGCCCCAATAAATATTTTAAATAGATGAATGACACCTTTTGTTTTCTAGCCTAGATATACATCAGTCATAACACACTCTATTGGAAATAGTTAAATTAAGCCTGTAATATCTTTGCTATCTCTAGGAGACTCTTTAGTCTGACTCCTGTTAAACAGTTAACACCAGAAACTAATCTAGTTTCTCTGCTAATGGTGTAGGTAATACTTATCTCATTAAATAGTTTTGGAATTGTGTTTTCAATTAAGAGATAACAGGGTGTAATAAAAATAGAACTATGAGTCTGAACTGGGATCATCTCCATAAATCTTGAAAACTAACCAGGCGATTTCACTTGTAATAGTTCATGAGAGCCATATTTGCATTTTATTCATAATCCACCCACCACTAGTCTGGCACATAGGGGTAAACTGGCAATTTTTCATTAACTTAAAAAGTAAGTTAAAAACCAGTTGTGTCTTATATTTCCTATCTAAATTAGGGGTAGTTCTTCATGCCATACTGAAATCACCAAAGCTGTGATAGTCATATCAGATAACTGAAGAGTGAAAGTACTTTGAAAAGAGGTGAAACTTTGTAAGAACATGTCTAAGCAGGCTTGGTACACTGTCTAGCTCCCTCATCCCCATAGCCAAAGGAGCAAGCCATGTCTGTAGGGTACTTAGAGCTATGGCCCAGAATGTAGAACCTCCTTGCAGCTATTGGACTGGGAAAGCTGGTTGCAGACACGGAGCTGAGGAGTGAGCTTTCAGCTTGGGGTTGCCATCAACCATGATCCGAAGCACAGTCAGGACATTGTGCTTCGAGCAGGGACCCAACAAGCAGCAGATCTGGGGAGACTCCCCTTCCTCCCCAAGGAAGAGTGGCATGGGAGCACACCTCAGGAATCTGCTGGGTTTAGAGACTATAAACAGGATCATGTACCAGAGACAGAAATGCTTGGTCATAGGCTGGGTGAGCCCAGAGTGCCGCTGGAGGCCAGGGAGAGACAGGAGTGACTGTCTGCTTTTCTTTGAGGGTGCATTGAAGAGTGGGGCCCCCGAGTTCTTGGCTCCTCCGGGTCAGAGATTGGGAGGCAACCATTTTCATTCTGGTCCTCCAAATCTGTACAGAAATCTTTCAGGGAACAAAAGCTATCAAGAGCAAACCCAAGCAGACTACTTAGCCTGGCCAGTGCAATTCTGCCTTGGGCAAAAAAACTTCAGAATCACTGCAACAGACCCCTCCCCCCAGAAGATCAGCAAGAACATCCAGCCAAGACCAAGGTTACCAATCAATGAGAAATGTAAAAGTCCAGCACTAGGGTAATATAGCACATAGAATTCATGGCTTTTCCCCCATGATTCTTTAGTCTTTCAAAGTTAATTTTTTAAATTTTCTTTATCTTTTTCTTTTTCTATTTTTAAAAATTTATCTTCTATTTTAACTAACATTTACCTTATCAATTCCTTTTTTAAAATCTTTTTTAATTTTCATTTTTACAGTCATATTCCATCCATTCATTGTATTTACTCTGTGTGTGTGTGTATGTGTGTGTGTATACATATATGTTTTTCTTTTTTTTTTTAATTTGGAAGTCGTTTTTTTTTTTTTTATTTTTTTTCAGTGTTCCAGAATTCATTGTTTATGCACCACATCCAATGCTCCATGCAATATGTGCCCTCCATAATACCCACCACCAGGCTCACCCAACCTCACACCCTGTGCGCCTCCAAAACCCTCAGATTGTTTTTCAGAGTCCATAGTCTCTCATGGTTCATCTCACCCTCTGATTTCCCCCAACTCTCTTCTACTCTCCATCTCCCCATGTCCTCCATGTTATTCCTTATGCTTCACAAATAAGTGAAACTATATAATTGACTCTGTCTGCTTGACTTATTTCACTCAGCATAATCTCTTCCAGTCCTGTCCATGTTGATACAAAAGTTGGGTATTCATCCTTTCGGATGGAGGCATAATACTCCATAGTATAGAATATGGACCACATATTCCTTATCCATTTGTCCATTGAAGGGCATCTTGGTTCTTTCCAAAGTTTGGTGACTGTGGCCATTGCTGCTATGAACATTGGGGTAGAGATGGTCCTTCTTTTCACTACATCTTATCTTTGGGGTAAGTACCCAGTAGTGCAATTGCAAGGTCACAGGGAAGCTCTGTTTTTAGTTTCTTAAGGAATCTCCACACTGTTTTCCAAAGTGGCTGTACCAACTTGCATTCCCACCAATAGCATAAGAGGGTTCCCCTTTCTCCACATCCTCTCCAACACACATTGTTTACTGTCTTGTTAATTTTGGCCATTCTAACTGATGTAAAGTGGTATCTCAATGTGGTTTTGATTTCAATCTCCTTGATGGCTAGTGATGATGAACATTTTTTCATGTGTCTGTTAGCCATTTGTATGTTGTCATTGGAGAAGTGTCCATGTCTTCTGCCCATTTTTTGACGTGACTATCTGTTTTTTCAGTGTTGAGTTTGAGAGGTCATTTTCTCCTAACAGACCAAAATACACCAAAAATCTAGTGTGTGCCTTGGTTCTATTCACCAGCCTGATCATATTCTTTTTTTCTTTCTCTCCCTACCCACCCCCCTTTTCAGGTCTCTTCTGATTTGTTCAGTGTATAATCTTCTGGGGTCATTGTTACCCTTGTGGTGTTTTGTTGTTTTGTTCATCTGTTCCTCTCTGGACAAAATGACAAAATGGAAACACCTAAAAAAACAAACAAACAAACAAACAAAAAAACCCCAAGAGACAGTACCAATTGCCAGGGAGCTAATCAACATGGATATTAGTAAAATGTTGGAACTAGAGTTTGGAATGATGATTATAAAGATACTAGCTGGGCTTGAAGAAAATATAGAAGATACTAGAGAATCCTTTTTGGAGAAATAAAATCTAACCAAGTTGAAATCAAAAACTTATTAAGGAGGTGCTATAAAAAATGGAGACTCTAACTGCTAGGATAAATGAGGCAGAAGAGAGAATTAGTAATATAGAAGACCAAATGATGGAGAATAAAGAAGCTGAGAAAAATAAACAACTATTGGATCATGAGGGGAGATTTTGAGAGATAAGTGAAACCATAAAGTGAAACAATATTAGAATGAGTGGGATCCCAAAAGAAGAAGAAAGCGGGTGGGGGGGAGCAGAATGCATAATGGAACAAATTATAATGGAGAACTTCCTTAATTTGGAAGAAAAGAGCCATCAAAATCCAGGAGGCACAGAGAACCCCCCTCAAAATCAATAAAAATAGGTCAGCACCCAAACATCTAATAGTAAAACTTATAAATCTCAGAGACAGAGAAAATCCTGAAAGCAGCTCAGGACAAGAGGTCTGTAACATACTATGGTAGAAATATTAGATTGGCAGCAGACCTATCCACAGAGACCTGGCAGACCAGAAAGGACTGGCATGATATATTCAGAGCACTAAACAAGGAAAATATGCAGCCAAGAACACCATATCCAGCTAGGCTGTCACTGGATAAAAAGCTTCCAAAACAAACAGAATCTAAAAGAATTTGCAAACACCAAACCAGCCCCTACAAGAAATATTGAAAGGGGTCCTCTAAGCAAGAAGAGCCTAAAAGTAACGTAGACCATGAAGAAACAGAGACAATATACAGTAACAGTCATCTTTCAGGCATACAAAGGCACTAAATTCATATCTTTCAATAGTTACCCTGAATGTAAATGGACTAAATGTCCCAATCAAAAGACATAGGGTATCCAATTGGATTAAAAACAAAACAAAAAACAAACAAAAAACAAGACCCACAGATATTCTGTCTGCAAGATACTCATATTAGATCCAAAGATACCTCCAAATTTAAAGTGAGGGGTGGAAAACCATTTACCATGCTAATGGACATCAAAAGAAAGGGGTGGCAATCCTTATATCAGACAAATTAGATTTTAAATCAAAGACTATAAAAGAGATGAGGAACGACCCTATATCATACTTTAAGAGTCTACCCCAAAAGAAGATCTAACAATTTTAAGTATCTATGCCCCTAACGTGGGAGAAGCCAATTATATAAACCAATTAATAACAAAGTCAAAGAAACACATCAATAATTACAATAATAGTAGGGAACGTTAACACCCCTGCCCCCTCACTGAAATGGACAGTTAATCTAAGCAAAAGATCAACAAGGAAATAAAGGCTTTATTTTTTTTCTTTTTATTTAAGCTTTATTTAAACATATAATGTAACCCCACAACCCTCTCCCAACCCCTCTCCCCCCCCACCCCCCTCAGTTTGTTTTATGACATTAAGAGTCTCTTTTGGTTTGTCTCCCTCCCAATCCCATCTTGTTTCTTTTCTTTTCCTACCACCTTAACCCCTACCCCCGTTGCATCTCCACTTCCTCATATCAGGGAGATCATGTGATAGTTGTCTTTCTCCAGTTGACTTGAAATAAAGGCTTTAAATGACACACTGGACCAGATGGACTTCACAGATATATTCAGAACATTCCATCCAAAACAACAGAATTTACATTCTTTTCTAGTGCACATGGAACATTATCCAGAACAGATCACATCCTGGGTCACAAAATCAGGTTTCAACTGATACTAAAAGATTGGGATCATTCCCTGTATATTTTCAGACCACAGTGGTCTGAAACTAGAACTCAAATCACAAGAGGAAAGTTGGAAAGAACTCAAATACCTGGAAGCTAAAGAGCATCCTACTACAGAGTGAATGGGTATTATGGAGGGCACATATTGCATGGAGTATGGGGTTAGGTGCATAAACAATGAATTTTGGAACACTGAAAAAATTAAAATTAAAAAGTAAAATTAAATTAAATTTAAAAAAGAGTAAATGGGCCAACCAGGAAATTTAAGAAGAATTAAAAAAATTCATGGAAACAAATGAAAATGAAAACACAACTGTTCAAAATCTTTGGGATGCAGCAAAGGCAGGCTTAAGAGGAAAGTATATAGGGGCACCTGGGTGGCTCAGTGGGTTAAAGCCTCTGCCTTCTGCTCAGGTCATGATCTCAGGGTCCTGGGATCGAGCCCCACATCTGGCTCTCTGTTCAGCTGGGAGCCTGCTTCCTCCTCTCTCTCTGCCTGCCTCTCTGCCTACTTGTGATCTGTGTCTGTGACAAATGAATAAATAAAATCTTAAAAAAAAAAAAGAGGAAAGTATATAGCACTAAAAGCCTTTCCCAAGAAACAAGAAAGGTCTTAAAAAATACACAACCTAATCTTACACCTAAAGGAGCTGGGGAAAGAACAACAAAGAAAGCCTAAACCCAGCAGGAGAAGAGAAATAATAAAGATCAGAACAGAAATCAATGAAATAGAAACCAAAAGAACAGTAGAACAGATCAATGAAACTAGGAGCTGGTTCTTTGAAAGTATTAATAAGATTGATAAACTCCTGACCAGACTTACTAAAAAGAAAAGAGAAAGGAGCCAAATAAATAAAATCATGAATGAAAGAGAAGAGATCAAAACCAACACCAAAGAAATGCAAGCAATTATAAGAACATCTTATGAGCAACTATATGCCAACAAATTAGACAATCTGGAGGAAATGGATGCATTCCTAGAGAGTATAAACTACCAAAACTGAACCAGGAAGAAACAGAAAACCATAACCAGAGAGAAAATTGAAGCAGTTATCAAAAGTCTCCCAATAAACAAGAGCCCAGGGCCAGATGGCTTCCCAGGGGGGTTCTAACAAACATTTATAGAAGAATTAATACCTATTCTTCTGAAATTATTCCAAAAAATAGAAATGGAAGGAACACTTCCAAACTTATTTTATGAGGCCAGCATTACTGTGACCTCAAAACCAGACAAAGACTCCATCAGAAAGGAGAATTACAGACCAATATCCTTGATGAACACAGATGCAAATAGTCTCACCAAAATAATAGCCAATAGGGTCCAACTGTACATTAAAAGGATTATTCACCAAGACCAATGGGATTTATTCCTGGGCTGCAAGTTTGGTTCAACATCTGCAAATCAATCAATGTGATACAATACATTAATAAAAAAAAGAACAAGAACCATATGATCCTCTCAATAGATGCAGAAAAAGCATTTGACAAAGTACAGCATCCTTTCTTGATCAAAACTCTTCACAGTATAGGGTTAGAGGATACATACCTCAATATCATCAAAACCATTTATGAAAAACCCACAGTGAATAGCATTCTCAATAGGGAAAAACTGAGAGCTTTTCCCTTAAGATAAGGAACACAGTAGGGCTGTCCACTATAACCACTGCTGTTCAACATAGTACTGGAAGTCCTAGCCTTGGCAATCAGACAACAAAAAGAAATAAAAGACATCTGAATCAGCAAAGAAGAAGTCAAACTCTCACTCTTTGCAGATGATATGATACTTTATGTGGAAAACCCAAAAGACCCCACCCCAAACTGCTAGAACTCATACAGGAATTCAGTAGAATGTCAGGATATAAAATCAATGCACAGAAATCAGTTGCATTTCTATACACTGGCAATAAGACAGAAGAAAGAGAAATTAAGAAGTCGATCCCATTTACAATTGCATCCAAAATGATAAGATACCTACGAATAAGTCTAACCAAAGAGACAAGGAATCTGTATTCAGAAAACTATAGAATACTCAAAGAAATTGAGGAAGACACAAAGAAATGGAAAAATGTTCCATGCTAATGGATTGGAAGAACAAATATTGTGAAAATGTCTATGCTACCTAGAGCAATTCACACATTTAATGCAATCTCTGTCAAAATAGCGTCAAACTTTTTCACGGAAATGTAACAAACAATCCTAAAATTTGTATGGAACAAGAAAAGACTCTGCATACCCAGAGATGTTGAAAAAAAAAAACAAAGCTGTTGGCACCACAATTCTGGACTTGAAGCTCTATTACAAAGCTATGATCATCAAGACACATAGATCAATGTGTCTTGCACATTGATCAAGGCACAAAAGCAGACACATAGATCAGTGGAATAGAATAGAGATCCCAGAACTGGACCCTCAACTCTATGGTCAACTAATCTTCAACAAAGCAGGAAAGAATGTCCAATGGAAAAAAGACAGTCTCTTCAACAAGTAGTATTGGGAAAATTGGACAGCCACATACAGAAGAATGAAACTGGACCCTTTCCTTACACCACACACGAAAATAGACTCAAAATGGATGAAAGACCTCAATGGGAGACAAGAATCCATCAAAATCCTTGAGGAGAACATAGGCAGGAACCTCTTCGACCTCAGCTGCAGCAACTTCTTCCTAGAAACATTGCCAAAGGCAAGGGAAGCAAGGGCAAAATGAACCATTGGGACTTCAAGATCAAAAGCTTTCGCACAGCAAAGGAAATAGTCAACAAAACCAAAAGACATCCAACAGAATGGGTGAAGATATTTGCAAATGACATATCCAATAAGGATTAGTATCCAAAATCTATAAAGAACATATCAAACTCAACACCCAAAGAACACATAATCCAGTCAAAAAATGGCCAGAAGACATGAACAGACATTTCTGCAAAGAAGACATCCAAGTGGCCAACAGACACATGAAAAAGTGCTCAACATCACTCAGCATCAGGGAAATACAAATCAAAGCCACAATGAGATACCATCTCATGCCAGTCAGAATGGCTAAAATTAACAAGTCAGGAAATGACAGATGTTGGCAAGGATACAGAGAAAGGGAAACCCTCCTACACTGTTGGTGGGAATGCAAGCTGGTGCAGCTGCTCTGGAAAAAAGTATAGAGGTTCATCAAAATGTTGAAAATAGAGCTACCCTATGACCCAAAAATTACACTACTACAAAGGTACAAATATAGTGATCCAAAAGGGCACATGCACACCAGTGTTTATAGCAGCAATGTCTACAATAGCCAAACTATGCAAAGAGCCTAGATGTCCATTGGCAGATGAATGGATAAAGATGTGGTATGTATATACAATGGAATGTTATGCAGCCTTCAAAAATTGAAATCTTGCCATTTGCAACAACATGGATGGAACTAGAGGGTATTACACTAAGTGAAATAAGTCCATCAGAAAAAGGCAGTTATCATATGATCTCACTGATATGTGGAATTTGAGAAGTAAGGCGGAGGATCATAGGGTAAGAGAGGGAAAAAATGAAATGGGATGAAACCAGAGAGGGAGAAAAACCATAAGGGACTCTTAATCTCAGGAAACAAACTGAGGATTGTTGGAGTAGAGGGGGGTGGGAGGGATGTGGTTGCTGGGTGATGGACATTGGGAAGTTATATGCTATGGTGAGTGCTGTGAATTGTCTAACAGTAATGAATCACAGACCTGTATCCTTGAAACAAATAATACTTTATATGTTAATAAAAAATTATAACCATTAAAATCTAATTGGTTTTGAGCTTGAGCATGGACTCCATGGGTAGGACACAAAATGTGTAATGCTTTTTGGACTCCCTTTTTTACTGGCATTGTATATCTTTTCTCCTAAAAGTTCCCATAAGTCTTAAAATGTGCTATTTAGGATTCTAATCTTTCACCTTAGGTAGTCATGTGCCTTCATTTAAAGATTATAAGATAGAGTTATTATTCTTTCTTGGCAAAACTTTACTAAAGTCAGTTTTTCTACCTATTCTAACTTCATGCATCATATTTCGATAAAATTAGTCATTAGAGTGTGTATGTTTCTGTGAATGCCTTGCCTGCACCTTTGTTTTGTTCTATAAAATGAAAATACAGAGTACAGTTAACATTTACAAAGGGTTTGATACAGTAGATCTTTTTACAGCAAAGGTAGTTAGAACCAAACTAGAAGGTCTGTCACATGAAGGTATTGTTGCCCCCACTGACTCTGAAGGAACAGGAAGGATCTGGGCTAAGGTTCACAATTTGGCTTACTTAATTGCTCTGACTCTCAAAGCAAAGATGTATGATCTTTGAGTAACAAAGACTGACTTTGAGGGAGACAAGTTCCATAGGAAGAGGTAGAAAAAGCACATTTAATACTGTGATGGAGGCCTATCCTAGCTCCTTTCCTCATCTCTGTTCAGAAGCACAGAGCCCCTTCCATATTCTCCTAACACACACCTTGGTAAGACAGTAAACATCATTTGAAAGAACCATACAATTCATGGTTATTTTCCTGCAGTTCCAGTATTGATGGGGGGAAACACTTAACTTGTATTATTGAAATTACCTGGTTTTGATCTGAACTAGAAGACAAAACTACCAGGTCTATTTGTTAACTTTTCTTCTTGAACATATAGGACTCTTCATTTATTATTTTTTTTTATTAAAGATGAAAATCTTCCCTCAGAGTAAATCAAATATAGCATTGTTCATAATCCTGAATCTTTAAAGTTTTCTCAGACCTTTGAAGTTGAAGTGAAAATTGATAGAGTGACCATAGCCTGATTCACCTAAGAAAGTTATTTCCTGGA
>RCUC01122854.1:0-31440 GCA_003697995.1 Taxidea taxus jeffersonii
AAAGCCTCTGCCTTCGGCTCAGGTCATGATCCCAGGGTCCTGGGATCAAGCCCCGCATCAGGCTCCCTGCTTGGCAGGGAGCCTGCTTCCCCCCTCTGTCTCAGCCTGCCTCTCTGACTACTTGTGATCTCTGTCTGTCAAGTAAATAAATAAAAGTCTTTAAAAAATAAATAAATAAAACCTGGACCCACACAATCAACTGTGGCAACTTCTGCAGAGATAGGACCCTTCCCTTTCTACTTTCCACACTTCGCTTGTGTTTGGTTTTTATAAGAAGCAAATATTGCTTTGGTGAGAAAAATTAATATAAAAAGCAATCCATGCCCAATATAGAAAAAATTAATATAGAAATGTGTAAAGAAAAAAATTAAAATAAAAATTATCCATATGGCCAGCCCCTGGAGACAAGCCCTCCTACAGGATATTTATTTTTCTTCAGAAAAGGCAATTTCACACCAAGGATCACATCTTCAGGCCACCACAGGGTCCCCTTGAAGCCCTCCCAAATGTCTTCGTGACAAACACATAGATCTCACATATAAAAGCTTTCAAAGGGTGCACAAACTTTGGGCCAGCATTTTGTAAAAGTGCTTCCTAAGGAAATAATTAGATACTTGGACAATGAAAAAATGTTACAGGAATGGTGGCTGCATCACCATTTTATAAAGAAAGATGGAAAGCAGTCTAAATGCTATTACAGGAGGAAATGAATGAATAAAATATGGGGCATCCATACAATGGGACATTCTAAAGCTGATATGTGGATCAATATTTATTGACACAGAATGAACTTCTGGTTACATAAGTAAAAAATCAAGGGGCTGTGAAACAAACTGTATGAGTGGAATGCCCCCCATTTTGTTAAAAAAAAAAGAACATATATGTGCATTTGTATAACCGAGTGCTTAAAAATAGACCACAAAAATATATGCCAACAAGTTATTTCTGAGAAGAGGGATTACAGGTGGTAATTTTCTTCTTCAACATCTGATTTTCCCACAGCAGGTAGATATCATTTTTTGCACTTCTTAAAACTATAAACTAGATTACGCCAGCATGGCCTTGGTCCTCGCAGTTAGGTCCCTCTGCCTAGAATATTCTCCGTCAGCTATCCTCCACTTCATCCAAGTCTTAGCTCAAATGTCATTTTCTCCAGGATCCTTCCCGACCACTTTATTTAAAATCATGCACACACAGTTCTCTCACTTCCCTCTTACTATATAGTATTTCCTTCTTTTATTCCACCGAAGAACATAACCATTTCTAACCTAATACGTAATTTGCTTACTATGTTCATCACCTATGATCTCCTCCCCACTTCTTCCTACCTAGATCAGGTCCAGAGGGGTAGGTATCTTTGTCTATTTTGTTCCCTCTTGATTCAGAGAGTCTAAAACAGGGCTTGGAGCATAGTAGGAGCTCAATAAATACTGGAGGAATGAGTGAATGAATGAATGAATGAATAACAGAGACAAACAAACAAATGGTTTTTCTTTACAAGAACTTTGGTCCTCGCCCTTCTGATTTTCAAAAGTGGTGGAATGAGATGGATCTGGCTGGCCTGCGAGGGACAGGGGGAGAAAAGACGTCCCTCTCACCTTTCCATATTCCTTCTCCCTGAATTTGCCCGTGAGCAGACCCAGCTGGGCTGAGCCCTAAAGTTGCACCGCCCCCTGCTGGGAAATGTGAAGAACTGCAGTGCTCAGCTGATGGCCCAGATGCATTTCAAATAATTAAGCCTGAGAATTTGGAAAGGAACCAGGTGGAGGAGGCTCCTGGGTTCTCCTCTGGACCATTAGATAAGTCTGTGGAGGCCTTCCCAGGCTGGAAGAGAGGCTGGGAAGGAATTGGGGCCCACTCCCTCAGCTCTGAGTCCTAATTCAGGCTGAGTCCATCCCTCACAGTGGATGGATTTCTCCTGTTGAAAAATGTGGTCTGGCCTGACCTTGATGGAAATCAGCCGTAATTCTCAGTCAAGCCTCCAGTGGTCTTTTTTTTAAACTTCTGGTTTCTCTAGAGTCAGTTCAAGTCCAGAGTTTTTCCCCTGTTTTGCGTTTAGCATGTATTCTTTTATTCAACCCACGCCACAAAACAATAATTTCAAGCCCAGTTTTTACCCAGACTTGTAAACGAATGTGCAAGGCCAGTTAAGGAAGAGGAAATGGATTGGCCAGATTTGTTCACTGACTTGGCATTTGTTCGGGGCAGTCACTGTGGGCGGGACACGGCGCTCGGTGCCAGGAATACAGCGAGAAAAAGCCAAAAACCTCAGCCTCCATAAAGTTGATATTCTAGTGGGGAGACGGAGGCTTCACCCATAAATAAATTCTAATATCTAATTTAACACTGTAGTAAGGGGTCTGAAAGGGAAGAACAGGATGTTGTGAAAAAGATAAGCAGAGGTTGACTTAGATTCGGGGAGGTCCACATGAGGACATGATATTTAAATTTGAATTCTTTTTCTGGTAGCCAGAGGCAGTCTTGGTGGAAGAAATTTCCAGGCTTTCAGCCTCAGCAAAGCATCCCCTGAGAGAGGAATAATTTGCCCATTTTAGTAAATGTTTGCTCTGTGGGATACGGTTTAGCAGAGTGGTGTTCTGGCTCCGCCCTCCTCTTTAATTTCCACATCCTTTGTCCTATAAACTTATGATAAGGATTTAATGGGATTTTTTTTAAAAAGGATTTAATGAGATAATAGAAGTAAGGCAACTAATACAGTGCCTGACAAGTAGTCAGTACTCAGTACATATTGTTATTCTGAAAAGGCTCTGAGAACTTCTATAATGGAGGAACTTATTTAACTAGATGCTTTGGCTAGAGAAGCTTCTGGTTACAGAACATCTTGTATTCCACTATATATTTCTCAGAAAAATTACTTCAGCTGTTTTGTAGGAGATGGGGTGAGCTGTGCCTACCCCAAATCCATTTGCTCCCTTTCTTCTTGCTAATGGAACTCCATCTACATCCAGGGTTTGGCCAAAGAGCCTTTGATCTCAAAGAAAGTAGGCCAGGCTTGGTGTAGACATGGGCACCTCACCTTGTTTTGGCGGATGAAATGTATGGAGACTCTCCTGGGGGCTTCTGAAAAAGACATTTCCCTCCTGGACAGGAAGTAGACAGGCTACTTGGATCTGTGGCTGCTGTCTTGGTAGCATTAAGGGAAAGCCAAGAGAATCACAGAAACACCACCAGGATCTCTGATTCTGTCTAGGTACCAAATGGCCATGGAACTCCCTATTCCCAAACTCCTTGTTATAAGTGAAAAATAACTATCTGTTGGTCTAAGCTGCTGTTAATGGTCTTCTGTCACCTGTAACCCAAAGCATTCCTCACTCATCCAGGGGTCCCAGCTCTATGTTCAGAATTAAGATCAGCCTGGTTCTCTCCATCTGTATTTTTTTTTAAAGATTTTATTTATTTATTTGACAGAGAGAGAGGGAGAGAGAGCAAGCAAACACAGGCAGACAGAGAGGCAGGCAGAGGCAGAGGAAGAAGCAGGCTCCCTGCCGAGCAAGGAGCCCGATGTGGGACTTGATCCCAGGACGCTGGGATCATGACCTGAGCCGAAGGCAGCCGCTTAACCAACTGAGCCACCCAGGCGTCCCTCCATCTGTATTAACACTCACTCATTCACCCTAAGGACAGTCTCTGGGCATTGTACCAGGAAGAACCTTTCCCTTCCCTGGGGCCTGTTCCCCTTATACGACGATGATTCACCTCAGAGGCCCTAATTGGCCTCACACCTTCATTCCACAGCAGATTCTGTGATCTGTCCCTCTTTGTCTTTCTCTTCTCTCCTGTCTATTTTTGTCTTTTGTAAAATGCTCCGGACCCTGGCTGGGATACTATTATTAGCATGTACTCCTCCTTAATCCCTCAGGCTCCTGTTCGCTTGTCCAAAGTCACCTAAGAGAACAGGGCAAACTTAGCTTTTCTGTCCAGCTTTTTCTGGGGAAATAGCATGGCTTCATTATGAGTCCCAACCCCCAAATTCTCTCCTGTTCTCCTCAACACACATAGCCCTAGAATTTTTTTTCTGTCTCAGGTCTCAGAGGATACCTACAAAGGAGGAATAGCAAATACATGGCAGGTGGCATGTGCCACCACTTTCTCATCCAGCGCCCATGGCAGACATTGCCAATCAATCACAGCACTCTCTCTTCCTGAGCCAGGATGGCCATGCTAAGTTGGAGTTGAGCTGGGAAGGTGAGCTGACATCTTTGATAGTCTAGTTAATTTATTAATTCTTACCCAGTTCCCCAGACAAAGGTCTCCAACGCCAGGCCCCTCTCTCCCTCGCTTAGCACAGTTGGATTTCACATTTATTTGTCTGATTATATGATGAGCATCTGACCCTTTGCTTGGACTGTAGCTCTATAGGGCAGAGACAGTGCCTGTCTTGTTTGCCATTTTCCCCCAGCCCTTGGCACATAGTAGCCCCCAGCCCTTGGCACATAGTAGACCAAATACTGTGGTCCTAGAATGAGTCCAGAACACTCATGGGAAAGGCCTGAGCACTCGTTTATCTCAGAGTGAGCAGAACAGCCATGAGCAGACATGTGGCAATGTCTAGAGACATCTTGGATGGTCACAACTGGGTGGCATCTAGTGAGGAAAGGCCAGGAACGCTACTCAACATCTTCCAGTGCACAAGTCAGCTCCCCACAACAAAGAATTAGCTAGCCCCAAATGTCAATGGTGCTGATGACCTCACTTTATCTCCCACGTCCGACCATGTTGGAGAGGTCAAAGATGTCAGCTCATCTCCCCTGCCAACTCCAATTTAGCATGGTCATCCTGGCTCAATTAGAGAGGCTGCTGTGATTGGCTAGTGATGTCTGCCATGGGCACTGAATGAGGTGGGCGTGGTGCATTTGCTATTCTTCCTTTGTAGGTACCCTCAAAGACCTGAAAGAAGGTTCTAGGGCCATGCACGGTGACACTGAGAAACCTTGATCTAGATAGAGAGAGAAGGGAAGAAAGGTCCAGGTGAATGAAAGAGTCTTTATCTTAAGAGCGTTGGCAGTCATTTAAAAGTATGGCTGGTGACAACCAGCTTTGATTAGGTCTCTGGCTGCCATGTGGTAGCGGTCTGTAGAGAGCCAAAGGCTGAAAGCAGGGAGACACTGGGGGGAAGTTTTTGGAGTCACCCAGGTGGTGGCGGCAGAGATTTGATTGGGATAGCTGTGCAGTCTCTGCAGACCCGAGCTGAGGGACATGAAATCAAGGGAGAAGTTGTGAGCTGGGCTCCCATTTGGGCTGAACATTCTAAGTACTGAAGTAAGACTGCTGGGGATTAAATGACCATAGGGCCGTCCTTTACCTAAGAGTGAGCAGAAAAGCCATGAGCAGAAAAGTCTTGCCTTTTCATCTAAGGGCAGGCTAGATTACCCTGGGAAGTAGGAAGGCAAAAACAAAGTAGCCTTTTGTTCAACATGATCTCAGTGCAACCTTACAGCACCCCCATGGGGTCAGTAATCTTACCCAACCCATTTTACAGATGAGAAAAGAGAGGTTCTACAAGGAATACTTGCCATCCCTCATCCAGCTAGCAAGTGGCAGAGGGAGCATTCTATCCCAGATCTCACTCCAAGTTTCCCTTCTTCCTTAGGGCTAGATGAGGAGACAGACACCAGGAAGAAGGGCAAAGGGGTGGGGGGGGGTTGGTGGACTTCAGTACCCCTAAACCACCCTCCAACTCTCTGTCAGGGAACCCTCTCTTTCATCATAGTAATAATTCTCTAGGTCAGTGGTTCTCAACCCACATCATGTCCCCTCTAAGGGGACAGTTGGCAGAGTCTGGAGACATTGTGGCTTGTCCCAAGGCAGGGCGAGGGGCAGGGGTGTTGTTACCAGCATACTAGCCTCTACTGGGTGAAGGTCGGGGGTGCTGTTTCGTGTCCTACGATGCCCAGGACAGCCTCCTTGCCCTTATTAAAGAATGATCTGGCCCCAAATGTCAATAGAGCTGAGGCAGAGGCTCCTTCACCAGAATCAAAGCCCCATGAACACCTATGTCCGTGCAGGGAAGGGGCAGGGGCCCCGGGCCTGCAAAGCTGTGTGTTAGCTGAAGGCGTGCTGGAAGGTCCTTCACCTGAGAACCTCAGGTCGGATGACGAATGAGCCAGGAGCACGACCTTTATATAGCTCCAGAGTAGGGCCACGGTGACAGGTTTGGCTGTCACGATGCCATGGCCTCAGCAAAGGGGCTCTGACAAGCGGCCGTGGAAGGTGCAGAAAAAGCTGGTGTGGGGAGGCTGGGGCAGCAGCTGCTGCTGGAATCTGGGCCTCACCGAGAGGAACAATGCCCCCAGAATGCCAGGCATGCCACTGACAGCTGAGCCTGCGGGGCGGGCGGGTGTGGGGAGGCGGGCATCTGAAGGGCACCAGTAAAAATGGAATTGTCCGGGTGCTTCTGTCCCCCACACAGGCAAGGCAGGTGACCAAGAGCTAAAAATACCAGGAGAGAAAAAGCCACCAAAGGGTTGTCTGGCTGTCTGGGGCCAGATCCGACCTCTGGGCTTCCTGTGAGTGGTGAGAGCTGGGGCCCGGATCCCCAAGCCCCCAAATCGGAATATCAGGGTGGGGAAAGGCACAGGGGTAGGATCTGACATTCTCTGTTGAAATCTGGCAGGCACTTGAAGTGGGCCCTGAAGACTGACTGCTCCTATCTGAGCCTCTGTTTCCTCATCTGGAAAATGGGTCGAATATTAGTACCTTCCTCAAACCTTGTTTGAAGATGAACTAAGATGATGGGTAGAGCACCCAGCACAATGCCTGTCACACAGGAAACTCTAGATAAATGAGAGTCTGGTTTCATTGCGGACCTCAGATTGGCAAGCTCAAGGGGCAGTGGCTGGGGGCCTGCTCAGGCCTCCGATCCCCAGTCTTTACTGCCTATCCCTAAGGACCCACCACCAGACTTCACAGCCCCTGGAGGAGCCAGCACACGCCTGCCGTACTCAGCCAGTTCAGGGGTGTCCTTTCTCTGCCATGAAGCTATCATGGAAGGAGGAACAACTCAAAAAATGAGCACATTCTCCAGGTGCCACAGAGCATCTTCCCGCGAGAGTTCTGTGTGAGGAGCCTAGCAGGTGGGGGGTGGGGGAGACTGGAACAGGAAATGAGCCTGGAAAGGTAAACCATAATAATAACCACACACACACACGCACGTGTGTAGGCATATAGACACACACACTCACCATGTGTGTACTCTATGCCCAGCATTATGTAAAGCCCCTCACACACACGGCAGGAGTTGCCATGTGGAGGGCACTTGGAACAGTGCCCAGCACAGAGTAAACACATAATAAATGTTAGCTGCTATTATTAGTATCACAATTTTCTAGTTTTACTTTAAAAACCATCTTCTGAGGTCAGCACCACTGTTTCCCCTCTTTATCAAGTAAGGAATCTGAGGTTTAGGGTGGTTAAGTCCTTTGTTCAGGGCCCTCACAGTTAAGAAAGTAGAGGAGCTGACCTGGAACCCAGCTTTCAATCATTGCACCATTCTGGTAGAGCAGGGTCAAGTGGTAAAAGATCTCCACTGTTGAGCCAAGGAGGGGAAATTTCTTCCCAATGTAGTGGGGAGCCATTGAGGGTTCTGGAACATGTATGGGTCATCATCAGAGTGAGGCATGGAGGAAAGTATTTAGACTGGGGTGTGTGTGAAAGATACAGGTAGAAAATCATAAGAGGTCAGAACTCAAACCAATAGAGATCTATTAATGTAGGACAGACCTGGGACAGGACTGGGGGAAGTGAATTTGCAAGACATTCTAGATGCAGGGCTGGGGGGTCTGCTTCTCTCCCTCTGTGAAGCCCTACCATTCATGCGTACTCTTTCACTTTCTCGAAAGTAAATAAATAAATAAATCTTCAGCGGCGGGGGAAGAAAAAAGACATTCTAGAGGCAAAATAGATAGACTTTGTCACCAATGGGGCAGAATGAAAATGGCTGAGGATTTTGGTCTGGGTGCCCAAAAGAGCAGTAAAGTCGTTAATAGAAAAAGGGTTTGGGGGGTGCCTGGGTGGCTCAATGGGTTAAAGCTGCTGCCTTCGGCTCGGGTCATGATCCCAGGGTCCTGGGATCGAGCCCCGCATCGGGCTCTCTGCTCCGCGGGGAGCCTGCTTCCTCCTCTCTCTCTGCCTGCCTCTCTGCCTACTTGTGATCTCTGTCTGTCAAATAAATAAATAAAATCTTTAAAAAAAGGGAAGAAAGAAAAAGGGTTTGGGAGAGGAAGGGGAGAAAAAATGAGCTCGTATTTGATCATGTTACCTCTTTGATTCTCATCTCCCTGGATCCAGGCGACGGCCAAGAGTAAGAGCTGACGGCTGCTTGAACGCTCCCTGTGTGCCCGGCAGTGTCCTAGCACTTTCCCAGCATCAGCTAACTACACTCATGCTCATTCAGACCTCCTAAGAACGTTGAAAGTGAGGACCACTATTTTTCCCATTTCACAGATGAGGAAACTGAGGCAGGCTTAACTGACGTTGCTTGCCCAAACTGCACTCTGCACACAGCGAGTGTCCCATTAATGTGGCTGAGCCGCCTCCACTGGGCACGGGGCCTGGTCCCCTCAGGTCCGACTTGCCGGAGAAGCTGCTTCCCCACCCGGTGGCTCCCGCTGACGCCCGCGGGCCCTGACACAGGGAGATAGGCTATCACTTGATGACAGAGTCTATCAGCCACCAGGCTTGGGCTGGCAGGGCCTGGTATGCCTTTGTTCTATGTGGAGATGGCTGGCTTCCCCACCCTCCTTAAAGGCACATGACGCCCCGGGGCAGGTTGACCCGCTAAGCCAGTCACTTCCAGTGGTAACACAGTGAGCGTGTATCTGGCACTTTTCTGAGCCAGGCTCTGTCCGAAATTTTAATGTGTTTACTGGATTAACTCTTTAGCGCACGGATATTAATATATGAACTCATTTGGTTTGTCAAAGAATTTTATAAAACAACCCTATGGAGAAGGCTTTCCTGTTTACCTTACAAGGAGGGGCATAACGGCTTGGATCTGAAATCCAGGAGCTAGAGAGGAGAAAGCACCCTACAAAAGAAATTAATTTTAAAATACCCCCAGCTGGGGCTGGATTAAAACTTCTGAAAAACCTAAAAACAGAAAAGACGCTGACTCCCACGGCCTCATGTAAAATGAAAGATAAAAACAGTGCGTAATGGTCAAACTAGTGTAAGAACATCCCACGATGTTCTGATTTTCCCCCACAATGACTGTTTTAAACCTTTTTAAAAATACAGCGAATCCTTTCCAAAAAAAAGTTTGTGGAGTTTTTGTTTTGTTCTTGGCGCCCCGCCCAGCTGGTGTTCTAAAGAGCACGTACTAAGTGGGCTGGCTGCGTGACCCGGCCCTGTCGCCAGCCCCTCAATGGGGCACAGAGGGGAAGACATGCACCCCATCTCATTAGTGAGGTGAGGGCCAGGATTCCGCTCAAGGTCTCCAAGACGAGTCCTGGAGCGGAAAGGCCCAAGTGGCGTGTGTGTGTGTGTGTGTTACCATTTGTGTGAAAAAGTGTATCTGTATGTTACGCATATGTGTGGCATGATATCAGTGGGAACAAATGTCTATTCGCATGTACAAATGAGAGAGAGAGAAAGGGTCAAGAAATGCAAGGTGGCATCCTGGGACAGAAACAAGGACAGCGGTGGAACAGAGAAATCCAGAGAAACTCTGGAGTTTGGTTAATAGTCATGCACCAATGTCCCACATTAGGAGAAACTGAAGGGAGATATATGGGAACACGGCAACTTTTCTGTGAATTCTAAAATGGATATTTTATTTCAAGCAAGTCTAGAAGGAATGTTATGAAGTTCTACAATGGTGAAATGAATCTACAGTGCTAGAGGTTTAGGAAAAAAACACATTACGGTGGGAGGGATGTTGATGAGCACTAGGGAAAGCTTTGGGAGCTGGAATGTTCTGTGTTGACTTGGATGGTGACACAGCATGGACATAGGCAAAAGCTCGTTGCCCTAGACACTTAAGAGACATGCACTTTCCCACAGGAGCAGCTCAGGTTAAAAAAGCAAATGATTAAAAATACAGTCTGGAGGGGCGCCTGGGTGGCTCAGTGGGTTAAGCCTCTATCTTTGGCTTGGGTCATGATCTCAGGGTCCTGGATCGAGTCCCACGTTAGGCTCTCTGCTCAGCAGGGAGCCTGCTTTCCCTTCTCTCTCTGCCTGCCTCTCTGCCTACTTGTGATCTCTGTCAAATAAATAAATAAAATCTTTAAAAATATACATATAGTCTGGAAAACGTAAGTATTGGCAAGGATGTGGAGAAAAAGGAACCCTCATGCCCTGCTGGTGGGAATGCAAGCTGGTGTGGCCACTGCAGGAGACAGTATGGAGGGTCCTCAAAAAATTAAAAATAGAGGGGCGCCTGGGTGGCTCAGTGGGTTAAAGCCTCTGCTTTCGGCTCAGGTCATGATCCCAGGGTCCTGGGATCGAGCTCCGCATCAGGCTCTCTGCTCAGCTGGGAGCCTGCTTCCCTCTCTGTCTCTGCCTGCCTCTCTGCCTACTTGTGATCTCTCTCTCAAATAAATAAATAACAAAAAAAATTTTTTTTAATTAAAAATAGAGCTGCCCTATGATCTAGTGATCAATTACACTACTGGGTATTTCCCCAAAGAATACAAAAACATAATTTGAAGGGATACATGCACCCCTAAGTTTTGTTGCAGTATTATTCACAAGAGCCAAAGTATGGAAGCAGCCTAAGTGACGACTGACAAATGAATGGATAAGGAAGATGTGGTTTACATATGTGTGTATATACCTCTCTACACTGGAATATTATGCAGCCATAAAAAAGAATGAAATCTTGTCCTTTGTAAAAGCACAGATGGATCTAGAGAGTATAGCGAAACAGACCAATCAGAGAAAGGCAAATACCATATGATTTCACTCATATGTGGAATTTAAGAAACAAACAAAAAAAATGAACAAGGGAGAAAAAAGAGACAAACCAAAAGACAGACTCTTAACTATGTATAGAGAGAAAACTGGTGGCTACCAGGGGCAGGGTGGGTGAAGGGGTTGGAGAGCACACCTATCATGATGGGCACTGAGTATTACACAGAATTGTTAGATCACTATATTGTACTCCTGAAATTTTTTTTTTAAGATTTTATTTATTCATTTGACAGACAGAGATCACAAGTAGGCAGAGAGGCAGGCAGACAGAGGAGGAAGCAGGCTTCCCGCTGAGCTGAGAGCCTGATGCGGGGCTCGATCCCAAGACCCCGGGATCATGACCTGAGCTGAAGGCAGAGGCTTCAACCCACTGAGCCACCCAGGTGCCCCTGTACTCCTGAAATTAACAGAATATGTATGTTCACTACACTGGAGTTAAAATAAAATAAAAAATTATAAAAACACAAAAACAAAAACATATAGCCTGGAAGACTTTATAGCAAACCCACAAAGACATTCATTCCCTCCAGGGAGGATTTGGCTGCAGCGATAGAAAGGAAGCTTTGTAGTCGGTGTATTTCTCTGTAGTATTTCCAATTGTTTTATATTAAGAATGCACTCATTCACATAGCACCGATTTTACTTTTTGTGGACATGCAGCATGGACACAGAGAAGGGCACGGATTGAGAAGTCCAACCCCACGAACCTTCCCAAACACAGTACATCTGTGGAACCGGCAACCCAGATCAAGATACAGAACATCCCCAGCACCCCCCAAGTCCCCAATTACTCGTTGTTTATCTCAAATTCTGATATAACTGGGCTTTCTATATATATATTTTTTACTAAACCCAGGAACTCCGTAGATTCATTTTGCTTATTTGACCGTGCATCATTTTGAGATTTAAAATTTTTGAGGATTTATTTGTAAGATTTTATTTATTTATTTGAGAGAGAGAGAACACAAGCAGGGAGGAGGGGCAGAGGGAGAGAGAGAGAGAGAGAGAAGCAGACTCCCTGCTGAGCAGGGATCTGGATGCAGGACTCCATCCTAGGGCCCCAAGAACATGACCTGAGCTGAAGTCAGATGATGCTTAACCGACTGAACCACCCTGGTGGCCCTGAAATTTAAAATGTTAATGTTTACTGAAGGAGGAGGAGGAGGAGAAGGGGAAGAAGGAGGGGAGGAGACCAACAGTAGCAGTGATTAGCAAAGTGGGAATCAAAGCCTTCCAGGAATTCAAGAATTCCTTACCTGTCTCCCTCATTCCAAGCCTCCCTTCTACCCACTGAAAACACAGTCAACAAGGCAAAGGCAAATCCAAGTTCACATGGAGACACTGACCCTGAGACACTCCATTGGTGCTCCATGGCGAGGCTCCAAATGGTCAATGGAAAAAAGACTGTCCCCCTTTCAAAGATTCCTGCCCCTAGGCCTGGGAAAAGGTTGGAAACTTCCTGGACCCAAGTGGCGATCTAAAAACCAGTCAAGCAGCCAGCATTTATGGAGTGCTCACAATGGCCTATCTGATTCAAACCTCGTGAAAACCCTACGAGGTGAGCGCTATTATTTTTTTTTTTAAAGATTGTATTTATTTATTTATTTGGCAGACAGAGATCACAAGTAGGCAGAGAGGCAGGCAGAGAGAGAGGGGGAAGCAGGCTCCCTGCTGAGAGCCCAATGCGGGGCTCGATCCCAGGACCCTGAGATCATGACCCTGAGCTGAAGGCGGAGGCTTTAACCCACTGAGCCACCCAGGCACTCCTGAGCCTATTGTTATCCCCATTTTACAGATGGGGAAACTGAGACTCAGGAGAAAGTGCAGAAGATCACACAGGCAAGCTGGCCTGAACTCAAACCTTGTATTTGGATCGAAGTAGGGACCACCGAATTTTTGCAATTCATCCACTTAATTTTTAGCTTAGAAATCAGGTCTTAAAGCTCTAGGAAGTCACTTTATAGAGTTTCACTTGAATTTCCGTAGGTGTTTTGTTTTATTTTGTTTTAGTTTTAGGAAGTAAACCACATATTCGATTTAAAAAAAAATCAAATTAATATACTGCTACATTTTTTTTAAAGATTTTATTTATTTATTTGACAGACAGAGATCACACAAGTAGGCAGAGAGGCAGGCAGAGAGGGGAGGGGAGAAGCAGGCTCCCTGCCGAGCAGAGAGCCCAATGCTGGGCTCCATCCCAGGACCCTGGGATCATGACCCGAGCCAAAGGCAGCGGCTTAACCCACTGAGCCACCCAGGCATCCCACACTGCTACATTTTTAAAGGAGAATATTGTGCCATATTACAGTTGAAGATAACTACCCACTCTTCTCAGACTTATTACATATGTGTCTCCTCTTACCTGAATGAAGTTGTAAAACTTCATATGTCAGTAATGATGTATATCAGTAATGATATACATCAGGCCCTGGAAACAGGGCCTGACACGTAGTAAGGCTTCAATAAATATTTAAGTAATTAATATCCTTCGCATTGGGGATCAGAATCATTCTTGCTTAAAAACAGAGTCCATCGGGGCACCTGGGTGGCTCAGTGGGTTAAGCCTCTGCCTTCGGCTCAGGTCATGATCCCAGGGTCCTGGGATCGAGCCCTGCATCGGGCTCTCTGCTCAGCGGGGAGCCTGCTTCTCCCTCTCTCTCTGCCTGCCTCTCTGCCTCCTTGTGATCTCTGTCTGTCAAAAAAAAAAAAAAGTTATTAAAAAAAAAAGAGTCCATCTATAAGCACTACTTACATTTTTTTCCCCTCTCCTCACCTCTTCTCTTGAAATTGTCAATGGGTAATTTTTTAAAATTACCCTTCAATAAAATTGACCTTTTTCTGGTGTATAGTTGCATGAATTTTAACTTAAGTTTTGTTGTAATTAATATTACTCAGCGGTTGATTTGTTTTTCTCCAGCTGCTCTGTTTCTCTAGATGTGGTATGTGGATGGCATTAAACTTCCCCAAAGGCATCCACATCCTAATCCTTGGAACCCGTGACTATGTTAACCTACATGACTTCTGCCGATGTGGTTACAGATTACACAATCGGGGAAGTATCTTGGATTATCCAGGTGGACCCAGTAGAGTCACAGGGGATCCTCAGAAGATGGGAGAGAGGCAGGAGGATCAGCAAGTTTGGAGCCAGAGACTGGAGGGACGTGGCCCCCAAATGAGCCAAGGGATGTGGGCAGGCTCTGGAAAAGGCAAGGAAAGGATTCTCCACCCCTGCCAACCCAGTTTCCATTTCTGACCTCAAGAACGGTGAGATAGTAAACTGGTGCTCTTTGAAGCCACCAAATTTATGATAATATATTTTTTTTAATTTGACAGAGATCACAAGTAGGCAGAGAGGCAGGCAGAGAAAGAGGAGGAAGGGAAGCAGGCTTCCTGCTGAGCAGAGAGCCCAATGCGGGGCTCGATCCCAGGACCCTGGGATCATGACCTGAGCCGAAAGCAGAGGCTTTAACCCACTGAGCCACCCAGGCGCCCCTATGATAATATTTTTATAGCAGCAATAGGAAACCAACACACCAGGTTTGTTTTGTGATTGTTTTAGAAGTTGCTATGCTTTTTTTTTTTTTAGATTACATTGTGAAAGGAAATCTTTTTTTTTTTAAAGATTTTATTTGTTTATTTGACAGAGATCACAAGCAGGCAGAGGGGGGTGGGAAGCAGGCTCCCTGCTGAGCAGAGAGCCCGATGCAGGGCTCGATTCCAGGACCCTGAGATCATGGCCTGAGCCAAAGGCAGAGGCTTAACCCACTGAGCCACCCAGGTGCTCCTAGAAGTTGCCATTCTGATTCACCTGCCCGGCCTTCTTCTCTTTGGCTTCTGAGTATCTCAAGTGGGCTAGTTATCTTTCTCTTTGGCTCCATGGGATTTGTGTGATTGGGGAACACTTCTCAGCATCCCACAGGCAGTAGAAAGGTAGAGGGTCTCAAGGGGGTCTCGGGTCTTGTGAGCCTACAGCTCATAGGTAAGATATAGCCACCTCAGCCTTGAGGACAGAGAGGTTCCAGATCACCCATTCTCTCCAATGCACTCTCTCTCTTTTTAAAAAGATGTTATTTATTTATTAAAGATTTAATTTATTTATTTGTCAGAGAGCAAGCACAGCATGGGGAGTAGCAGGCAGAGGAAGAAGCAGGCTCTCCGCTGAGCAAGGAGCCCAATGGGGGACTTGATCCCAGGGTTCTGGGATCCTGACCTAAGCTGAAGGGAGACACCTAACCAGCAGAGCCGCCCAAGCATCCCTCTCCAACGCACTCTTGAGGTTGATGCTGAAACGCCTAAAAGTCTACATAGACCCAAACCTCAAGTCTTCCCAGATTCTCCACTCCTAGGACCTTGTCCCAGGGCTCCGGGGGGGCTCCTCAGTGGTGATCAACCCACTGGCAGGGGTGGGGGCGCACCTCTGGGTCTCCAGTTCTCTCAACAGATCCCAAGGCCTGACACACGACCTATGGGCCCTAAGTCCCAGCAGCCCCGGGGCTCCGTGCTATTCAGGCCGCCATGTTCCCAGAATCCACCTGACACACATAATCTCACTCACCCCCCAGTAGCCTTATGGGGTGTGCACTATTATGGTCTCCATTTTCCTGAGGAGGGAACTAAGTTCCCAGGAAGTTTACAGCTCTGTTTGAGACCCTGCACCTCTAGCTACTGAACCAGAACTCTCCCTCCCTAAGGAACCCCTCCCAAAGATCCAGCTGAATACAACATGTCCACTGAGGACTAGCTGTGTGGGTGCCCTTCAGGGACACACTGACACACCCACCTACCTCTAGAGGGCCTGAGCCCCTCCGATCCCCTGAACCAGGGGCTCCCCACCCCCCACCACATTCTGCAGAGCCACAGCAGCTGCAACGACCATGTTGCTTGGCCGTTTATCGCCCCTGACTGCTCACACAAGGGTTTTAACGAAAATCCATGGTATGCCTATTAGCTAGGGAAACATTTATTCTGGGGATGTCAGAGAATCTTGGACAGAAAAGCTCTTGCGGACTGAGCTGTGTGCACAGGCATGGGTGTGGGAGCGTGTGTGGGTGTGTGTGTGCACCCATGTGCGCATGAGTGTGCGTGTGTATGCACACGGATACGTGGTTTTGTCTTTGTGCGTGTGTGTGTGTGCCCACTCTGGTGTGTGTGTGTGTACACATACCTGCACACACCCAGAAAAACGTACCTTTTGTTATCAAGGATTCTGTCGGAAGATGCTCCTGGGTAATTCTGACGCACGTGAGGAAAAAAAAATTACATCTTTTTTTGTCACAGCAATAAATGGTTCCTGGGTTTGTGCCCTCAACATTGAATTTTGTTTTCAGCTGAAAGGGGTGGTGACTGATGCCTGCCTGGGCCTCATCTCTTTTTACCCTGCCCGAAGCCTCATAAGGAAGGTCTTTTTATCATTCCCACTTTATGTGCTGAGAGAGGTGAAGTCACTCACCCAAGGTCACACAGAGCTCAGGTTCAAGTGCAATTTTATCTGCCTTCCCAGCCTGCGGGCTACATCACTCCACTCTTCTTGCTTCAAACCTTCTCAGGTTGAATGGAGACATTCTGACAACCCCCCACTCAGGCCAGAAGGGCAGAGTCTGCCTTACTCCTTAATATATTAACCAGTTTGTTCATTCCTGGGAGCCAAGGGTCTTGTCAGTTTTCTCCCGTCATCACCCATGGAAGGTTCCAGAACATCAGAGCAACTGAGAATGTATCTGTAGATTCATTTGCTTGATAGGTTCTCTCCTTCCACAGTGGTGCTTGATGGCCTTGCTCCCAAATCATTATGTCCCGGGGCACCGGCAGCCGTGGACAGGTTAGACAAAGGGTCTCCTGCTCTGAACTCCCTTAGGGCTCTCCTTGCATCTGGAATGAAATCCCAAGCCTGTGATTGGCCCCGCCTTCCTTGCTGGCTTCACCTGGGACCCCGGACTCCCTCACTCCCTCAGCCCCAGCCACACGGGTCCTTCCGCTCCTCAAAGAAGCCAATCCACCTTCTGCTCCAAGGCTTTTGCTGTCCCCACTGCCAGGAGCATTCTCTTCCAGTCTGTGCTCAGAGAGGACCCTCGAGCCAGTGGGAGGAAGCTCCTGCATGTTACTTCCACATCTATCTCATTCCTATGTAGGATGTGTTACTACTTGAAATTATCTGGGTTATGCATGTCTTAGTATCTCTGTCCATCTACTCCTTACTCACAGTGTCACCACGGCAGGGAGTTGGTCACTGGGCAGCAGTCTCCCCCACGCTAGCAGGGTGCCCGGCACACAGTGGGGGGATGAAAGCTGGGGACACAGAGGATAAAGTGGTCTCTAACCACAGTGTGTCTGGAAAATTAACTATGAGCATGAGACATGTGTGCATGGTTCCTGGCACATAGCAAGCGCTCGGTAAGTGAAAGATGTTATTTCCTCAATCAACAAGTATTCATTGAGCAGCTGCTGTGCGCCCATCATGAGCTGGAGCCAGGGAGAGAGTAGTGGGGAAAACTGAAAAGGACCCTGCTCTCCTGACCTGACTGTTCACTGACACTGAACAAAATAAATAAGTGAATTCCACAGTATGTCAGGAAGGGATAAGTGTTCTGCAGAAAAACAAAGCAGAGAAGGGGTTCGGGAGGGCAGAGGGTGAGTGGCTATTTTAAACAGGGTGATGGGGAGGTCTCACCGAGGAAAGAATATCTGAGTGAAGATCTGAGGGAGGTGAGGGACAGAGCCTTGCAGAGGTCTGATGGAAAAACACTCCGGGCAGAGGGAAGTGCAGGTGCAAAGGCCCTGGGGTGGGACACTGATCACGTCAGAGAATTGTAGCAGTCTTCTCTCTGCAGTTTTCTTTCTCAAAATTGACAAGCACAAGTGCCTGCCGCCCAAGTGTTGCCGAGAGCGTGCAGCATCTTTCCCTGTGACCCAGCCGCCTGTGTCTTTAACCTTGAGTGCCTTTTTGGGTCTCATGTGTCACTGGGTGGCGAGTGAACTCCCCTTACTTCAGAAGAACGGCATGGGCTGGGGGGGCCTTAGGTGGTGTCCGCCTCACCTATTACTGCCAAAAGTGGTCATGGGGTTATTTTTAAACATGGAGAGGAAGTATTTATTGTTCCCCAGCCGAGGAGAGCTAGGCAGCCCGAGGGATTCTTCTGGGGAAGCAGTGCAGTGTCCTTTCTAACATGGTGAGTAGTGAGGGCTCCGAGGTGTGATGCCGAAGGGGAGGGGGGTTAGGAAACAGCACCTGTGAGCAGAGGACAAGAGGGGAGGGGGCAAAAGGTGGCTTTTGAGGGCCCCAGACCCTGGTGAAAAAAGCAGTGCTTGGTATGTGCGCACAGAGGAACCCCAATCAATGCCCCAATAAGCCACAAATAACAGCAGCTCCCAGGGACTCACAAAAACAAAATAAGAGAGTTGGCTTTTTTATGGCTTGTCTACTGACCTCTCGAGGAATCAATAACTCCCAGGGCTTGCAAAATGGGATTGAACGCTTTTAAGGATCAAATTGTAATTCTTTTCTCTTGTTCAGGCAGCTGGGGAAAAGAATCTTTTTGTTTTCACCTTTTGAACTTGCAAATTTAAAACCTGTCTCCCTGGGTTGTTTGGTTAGGTGTCCCCCCTCCCAAAGCAGGAAGCCGCCAAATCAGGGCCAGCCTGGGGGAATGGTTAGGAGCACAGACTCCAGAGTGCAACTCCACTCTGCCTTTCTGTGACGGTGTGACCTTGGGCAAGTGACCCAACCTCTCTGAGCCCAGGCTGACTCTCCAGTAGAATGGCTATGGTAGTAGTAGCGGGGTGCCTGGGTGGCTCAGTCAGTTAAGCGTCTGCCTTCGGCCCAGGTCATGATCTTGGGGTCCAGAGATGGAGGTCCACGTAGGACTCCCTGCTCAGTGGGGAGCCCGTTTCTCCCTCTCTTCCCCTCTCAGTCTCTCTCTAATAAATAAATAAAATCTTTACCAAAAAATTGCATCTAGTTGACTGGGGGATTACATGAAATCACGTATGTATGGTGTTCAAGCATTTGCTCTATTTCACACGGGGCAGGGTGGGGACAAAAGTTAACTTGCTCTTCTCTGCACTGTTTGCCTATGCAAGGACAGAACATTTAGAGTGGAGATTTGGAGATTTCGCTGCCCCCCGGATCAAAGGAGAATGGGGAAGGGGAGAGAAGTGGGTTTTAACACCCTGAAAAAGTGTCATTTCGTAAGGGTAGCCCTCATGGTTTAGCGAGCCTGACGTTTCCCTCCTCCAATCAATCCTCCTTCTGTGCATTAAGGAAATTTTGTGAAATGCTCTGAAACAAAGGCGGCTGGATCCTGCTGGGGCTGGTCTGCAAGTGTTGCCTCCTTCCCCGGAGACCTCACATCCCTACCTCCCCTAGTTTGCAAGACTTTGTAAGTTCTTATTGTAAGTTTGTAAGTTCTGCAAGACTTACAGTTTCTAACGGTCCACCAGAACCAGTGTGCTTTGGGGACACGTTATTCCATGTCCTCTGATCCCTCAATATCGCCGTTTCGAGATGAGTGTGGGCCCATTACCCCCATTTCACAGATGAGCAGCTGAGGCTCGCTCAGAGATGGGACCACCTGACCTAGTTCTCTAACTCCCCAGCTTCTGACTCTTCTCATTGATGCTCCCCCGCAACCCCCTCCAGGCACCGAAAAAAGCCAAGAAGAGAGCAGAAGGCGCCAATTCCAACGTGTTCTCCATGTTCGAACAGACCCAGATCCAGGAATTTAAGGAGGTGGGTACAGCTGTTGAAAAATCTGCCCAGATGGAGATTCCCACCTGTTAGAGAGAACACTCCCTCGGTCCACGTTCCCGGCAGGAACCGCTGGGCTAGGTGTTTTTCATCCTCCAAACAATGCCAGATCCCACCTCAACATGTGCGTGGACTATTTAAAGAAATTATTTTTAATACTTTTTGCCGATCATCAAAGTAAAGCACGTTTCTTGTTGAAAATGTTGGCCGGGAGGGGGGTGGGGGGATTCAGAACAGCACAAAGAAGAACATAAAAATGACCTACAATTCTACCACCCAGAGATAATCAGTTAACATTCTGATATCGTCATTTTTGTATTACACGTATATACTTTTAAACTATTTTGCTATTTTTCTTTGGGCAATTCCTCATCAACATTTTCTATCATTTATTGAAGCCACTCCCTACGGTTGCAGGTTACCTTTGTTTAGACTGTTTTACAATTATGAATAACACATCTTTGCTTGTTTCCTTGGGGTAAATTCCTAAAAGCAGAACTGCTGGGTCAAGGAACTAAAAACCAGATCCACTGGCCCTCCAGAAATGCTGTACTAATCCCTGCCCCCATCAGCCTTTTCAAAAGGAAAAAGCGCCTTTTTCCCCCCTATATCTCCATCAACATTGGGTATTAATAGCCTAAAATATTATTTCTGCCAACTGAGAGATGATAAAGAGTATCTCTTGGATTTTAACCCACTGAGCCCCCAGGCGCCCCTCTCTTGGATTTTAAATTATATAGTCCCCCATTGTTGAACACCAGCCAGGTGGAAACACCATCGCATTCTATGGGAGTGAGCCTTATTAAGTAAACCTAAGTACCAATTAGGCCAAATTAAGCCACTGCCCGCAGGCTTAGAAGGATAGAGACTCTGAATTAATTTTCCAGCAGTCCTGATGGCTCACACTGAGTCATCCACACTCCCACCTGGGCCTTTAGAGAAAAAAAAATACACTGCAGAGCCCGATGGGTTCTGTATCAAAAGGGAAACAATTTGGGGCTCCAAGTGGGACGCGAACACTTGTACTCTTTTGTCCTCACTAATGTTCAGATCACAGGAATGTTGTGTC
The DNA here is from genome assembly GCA_003697995.1 of Taxidea taxus jeffersonii. Taxonomy (NCBI): domain Eukaryota; kingdom Metazoa; phylum Chordata; class Mammalia; order Carnivora; family Mustelidae; genus Taxidea; species Taxidea taxus. The sequence goes on from RCUC01122854.1 coordinate 20,742, forward strand.
CCATAGACCACCAGGGAAAGAATTCCCAGGATGAAATATTCATATTCGAACTTGAAATTGTCACCTTGCAGGGAGAAGACGCCACTGCCCCTTCCCCCTCACCCTGTCCCAATCTCTGGAATGAGATCAGCTGCTGGGGGGCGTGGGGAGGGGGGTGCAAATACTTTCCGAAACAGCTGCGAAGAACTCAGAACACCATGCAAATGATAAGTTGTTTGTAAATTGACCTGGGCACTTAAAAGGCTCTTGGGAGTGTTCATGGGTGCTCCCTGGGAAAGATTACCAGCCCCATTTTATAGATAACTGGGCTCTGGTGGTAGGGGTCGGGGTGGGGGAGGAGACCCGGGTATTAACTTGATTTTTTATTTTTTATTTTTTTTTAAGATTTTATTTATTTATTTGATAGACAGAGATCACAAGTAGGCAGAGAGGCAGAGAGAGAGGAGGAAGCAGGCTCCCCGCGGAGCCGAGAGCCTGATGCGGGGCTCGATCCCAGGACCCTGGGATCATGACCTGAGCCGAAGGCAGTGGCTTTAACCCACTGAGCCACCCAGGCGCCCCTAACTTGATTTTTTAAATAACAATTTCGTGGAGATGTAATTCACACAACCCCAGACTCACCTTTGTATGCTACAAGCACAATTTGGTGGTTATTTACTTAAGTCACAGAGCTGTGACTTCCAAACATTTTCCTCGCCCCAGCAAGAAACCACGTACCCATTAGCAGTCATTCCCCTTGCCCCTCCTCCCCCAGCCTCTGGCCACCGCCCATCTATTTTCTGTCCCCATGAATTTGCCTGTTCTGGGCATTTCGTGGAAATGCATCGTCCAGCATGGGGCCTTTTGCCATGGCTTCTCTCACTCAGTGTGCCGAGTCAGGCCTCCTCCGTGTTCCAGCAGGTGTCGGGCTCTCCTTCCTTCTTCTTGCTCAGGAGGAGTCCATCACATGGCTGGACCGCGGTGGATCCATCCATCAGTTGATGGTCATGTGGGCGGTTTCCAGGTTGGGGCTATTGTAAATAAAGCTGCTAGGAAGTTCAGGCACAGGTTTCCATGGGGACAGATGTTTTCAGTTCTCTTGGGTAGACGCCTAGCCCTGGGATTACTGAATCCTATGGTAATGCCTAACATTCTAAGGAACGGCCAGGAAGTTCCCAATTTTTGACTATCAATCTCATGGCCTTCATGCTCCCCGAATCCCAGAATCTCATTTCCCCCAGTTCATAGCCCAATCTCGGGCTCCTCCACCCAACTTCTCCTGGGCTGACCAGCCAACCTCCCCCTTCCACAGGCCTTCACCATCATGGACCAGAACAGGGATGGCTTCATCGACAAGAATGATTTGAGGGACACCTTTGCTGCTCTTGGTATGTTCCCCCGCTAGGCCTGCAGGAGAGTCTCCTTATCCCACCCTCCCGAGGGGTGCAAGGGAGGTCAAGAGCTTGTCATTTTTCAAAGAAACAGCTCAATCATGGTTGGCCTTTAAGACAAACTTTGGAAGATAGCAAAGTGTTGAGGCTTTAAGTGTCTTCACATATCTTTCAGTTTTCTTTTAAAATATTTTTTCTATGATTTTGAATGCAATGCCAGCTCCCTATAGAAAAATTGCAAAATTCAGAAAAGTATAAAGAAGAAAACTTAACCATTAGGTCACATTCCATTGTCACATTTCAGCCTCTAAGTCTTTTCTAGGTACATCTGGTTTTTTGTTGTGGTTGTTTTAAGATTAGAATCATTCTATTTTGGATTCACCTCTTTAACATCTCAACAGTGTGAGCATGAGTATATGGAGCTTTTTCAAAATATATGTATCCAACGTGCTCCCCCTCCACTCCCACTCCTAGAACTCAGGGCCACCATGAACAGCTGTGCAGGTTGTGCACTACACCATTCTACAGATTAACTATTCATGTCTGTAGTCACTGTAGATTTTTATATTTAAAACATAAATTATCTTAAGAAGGAGTGGCTTTTAAAATTTTGCACAAAGGTGCTATATGGGCTTGTGGCCGGTGCTAATATCAGAATCTCCAAGGCTGTGTGGGCTACAGCAGTTATAATCGGAAAAATTCCAATGTTCCCTCAGATGATTCTGATCTGTCTCTCTCACACCCAACTGAGAGGGATAATTTATAATATGAGCATTTCCCATTTAAGTAAAAAGTTAAAATATCTGTTTAAAATGTTCTGGGTTCTGAAGACATTATTATAAAAATAGCTAGACCCTCCCCCCCATTGGATGTTTGGGTTGTTTCCAGCTGTCTGGTTATTAAAAATGACACTGTCGAGAACATCTTTTCCAGTGAATCTGATTGTGCCCACTCCATCTCTGATTGTCCCTAGACTAGATTCCCTCCAGTGGAGTTACGAGGGCAGATGCCAGGGTCCTCAGAGCGGTTTCTGCCCCAGCCTGGGGGGCCCTGACTGTGTGTTTCCTGCCCTAGGACGTGTGAACGTGAAAAATGAAGAAATTGATGAAATGCTCAAGGAAGCTCCAGGTCCAATTAACTTTACTGTGTTCCTAACAATGTTTGGGGAGAAACTTAAGGGTAAGTTCATGTGTAAGCCCATATATGTATATTCGTGTATGTGTGTCTGCATTTGTGCATCAGTGAGTGTGTGTGTGTGACTTCATCTTTGGGCATGAATTAAAGCACCAGGAGGGCAGACAAGGGTCGGCAGGAGATGAAGGCAGAGTAACCCTGGGGGGAGAAAAAATAAAAGCAGAGGTGCCCATTGCTCCAAGGCTTAACCTGAGCCAGACCTCATGCCACGCATGTTGGATGCATTCCCTCGTTTAGCCTCTAGGAGGTAGGTTCTCTTCTTATCCCTGGTCTAAGGCTCAGAGATGGAAAGCCACTTGCCTATGGCCACACAGCTAGCAAATGCTGGAGATAGGATTCAAATCCCAGTCTTTCTAAATCTAGATTCACGTTTCAGCACGGGTTTTCTCAGAAGTGACTGGATTCCCAGCCCACTCTTTCCGATTACCAAGGTTCAGCGCTCAGAGGCAGGCAGGGCCTTTCCTCCAAGCAAAACAGCCTGGGTTTGGCCCCTCCATCTTTGGAGGGAGCTGGGCCCTGCCTCCTGGGGTACTGTGGTCCCTGGCCACCCATGGCATGTTCAACCCTGTTCTCTCTTTCAGGGGCAGATCCCGAGGAGGCCATTCTCAACGCATTCAAAGTGTTTGACCCCGAAGGCAAAGGGGTGCTCAAGGCTGATTAGTGAGTGGGATGTGTAGGGGAGGACATGGGGGTTCCCTGCTTCCCACAGACACACCTGGTGATAACACCTGCTGTTCTCTCTTGGCAGCGTTCGGGAGATGCTGACCACACAGGCAGACAGATTTTCCAAAGAGGAGGTAATGGCATCTTGGACACACACGCACCTCAGCTCCTGTGTGACCCTCTTTCCTAAAACACCCCTGACCCCACACTGACAAGAGAACCTGCTTCTGGGTCCCCTACCTCATTTCATTCTCTCAACCACCCTATGAAGTAGGGACTAGCAGTATTGTCCCTTTATAGATGGGGAAACTGAGGCCCAGGGAAGTTAGTCACTTGCCTGAAAGGACACCACCAGTGCTAAATGCCGGGGCCTGGATTCAAACCTAGGTCTGTCTGACTTTAGGTCCACCTTCTTCACAGTGCTCGGAACCCTGGTTTGAGCACCAATTTCCTGATGGAGTTGAGGGTGGTTTGCAGGGTGCCACATACTGTCATGTAGGTTCCGTACTGTGCAATTCTTCTGGCTGTTGCACTCATAAAATACACTGCAGAGTTATCTGCTGGTTGCAGTTGTTTTCCAGCAGATGGCAGTAAAGTGTCCTATTGTAATTTTACTTTTTTTTTTTTTAAAGCTGTATATATGACTTTTTCTGGTAGGAGGCAGTAATATGCCGGGAAGAAGGCGCAATTTTGCTAATTCGCCCAAAGTCCTGTTAATAATATCAATGGCCCTGTTGATATTATTAATGAAGTGTTTAAAATAGCCCCTTCTCAGGCTTGAAGCCATCAGTTTTCACATTTCACTAAACATTTTATTTAGGTTTCCCCCTGAAACTCAAGCACTTAAAAGAGCCTGCCTTCACCTCCTACCAGCGTGGTGACTTGGGTCAGGCTCTTTAACCTCCCTGTGCCTCAGTTCCCTCATCTGTAAAATGGGGATGGTAATAAAACTTTCCCTAAAAAGTCTGACCTCCTAGCCCATTTGGCCGCATTCAGCTGGCTCTGTCCGGATGGGTTGTATGACTGCTTTTAGCCACAGTCCCCCCAGGCCCCCTTGCTCCCTTACACAACCTGCCCGGCCCCTTTGTGTACATGCATTTGCCATTCCCGCTTTACCTGCTACAGGCTGGGTTCCCAGGAACATTCCTGCAGGATAGCCCGTGGGGTCAGCACGTGCAGAAAAGCAAGGAAGGGCAAGGGAGCAGGGAGGCACAGAGGGAGCTGTTGACCCTCAGCTCAGGCCCAAAGAGTGTCTTGGCTGCACCCCAACTCCCAGGGAGGCACGGAGAGAAGCCCCAAGTTGGATCCCACGCTGATCAGTTGGCTGTGGGCTGCCCCAGGAAGGCCATGACCTTGGCGCTGACAGCTCTCTGCAGCAGCGGGGTGACAAGGCCTTCCTGGAGGGGGAGCTGAGCGTCATGTCCCCGCACCCACCACAGCCCGGCGGCCTCTGGCTTGGCACAGGGACCCGCACATGGTGGTCCCTCTTGCTTTCCCTCCCGTCACACTGAGCACGTGCTGCTGGCTCGTTACAGATTGACCAGATGTTCGCCGCCTTCCCCCCGGATGTGACTGGCAACTTGGACTATAAGAACCTGGTGCACATCATCACCCATGGTGAAGAGAAGGACTGAGAGGGGCTCACCACCCAACCCTGGGCTTGTCTTCGGTGGGGAGGTGGTCCCTGCCCTCCTCTCACTTTGCCCGGCAATGCTGCCGTCCCTGCTACTGGCCTGGCAGCTGCGTGGCTGCCTTGTTACCCATCTCCATCTTCTTTGCAGCTTCAGTGGCCTATAGATACCACGTGGCCACATATCCCGCAGCTAGAAATCCATCCCGAAGCTGTGTTCAAATAAACAGGATGTTGTGTATTTGTTCCTGGTGTTTCTCTGACAGAAGTGCCTTGAATAAAGAGGATCCTTTGCTAGTTCCCATGAAGGCAGAGTATGAGCGAGTGATGCCCCTGCTGTCATTATTATTGAATCCTTGTAACTCTTTATTTGAAATATATCTTCCACAGCCACTCAGGACTATTTCTATCAAGGGCCACAATTTATTGGAGTGTTAACTAGAGGACCACAGCCCTTTTCTGCAGAGCCTCGCTTCCATGACGTCCTCTCCTTTAGGATGCCATTGGAATCTTCTCCCATAGATGTGCTTAGACAGGCCCCGTGAGAAATGAAGAGGAAGAGGCCTTACATTCATTCTAAGAATATGGCTCATTTGGCAAAAAAAAAAAAAAATCACATCCTTTAACTATCAGAGGTTAATTTCTTTTTTTTTTTTTTAAGATTTTTTATTTATTTATTTGTCAGAGAGAGAGAGAGGGGGAGAGAGAGCAAGCAAGCACAGGCAGAGGCAGAGGGAGAAGCAGGCTCCCTGCCGAGCAAGGAGCCCGATATGGGACTCGTCGATCCCAGGATGCTGGGATCATGACCTGAGCCAAAGGCAGCTGCTCAACCAACTGAGCCACCCAGGCGTCCCCGGAGGTTAATTTCTAATCAGAAGTCCTAGCTATTTGTTCTGGTCCCAATCTCAGGGGGTTTCAGGAGTCATGGTGACCTCATACAACTCTTGCTTCCTGTCTCAGCTCTTCTGTCCTAATTCCTCTACCCCATCCCAGAGTGGTTCCCCGAAGCCTAGTCTAGTCTCTTTGTAATGAGTGTGAGGAGGCACAAGAGTTACAGAAGAAAACATTTATTCTCTCTGGTTAAGGTACAAATGTAGCCCCGTCTGTCTCAACCTGTAAACTTCTTCCTGAGCCTCAGATCATCCCCCTTCTCTGGTATGCTCTCTGAATGTAAGTCCCTGCTTCGAAACTCTCTTGCGGTGTAGTTGCTGAACACGAGCTGCTGAAGGCTGCTGTGGTCCAGGGGCTGCTCGACTGCATCAAAGACAGGACTTGTGTGAGGAGTTTGGAAATGAATCCCAGCGTGGGGTGGGTGTAGATAGCTTCCCTCCCAGGGACGGTGCCTCTCTGCCCCATTCATGGATGCCCACAGCACGTCCAAGCCTGGTTTGGGGACCCTCCACACTGCTGGGAGTGGAGTGTAAGCATTCTTGAGGTTCAGGGAGAAAAAGCATCAGTAAAGATGTACTGCACAGGGATGCGCAAGACAATAATTGTTTTTCTCCCAGAAGAGGATGTGAAGGTGAGTTTAATGTCAAAGAGACAGGGCCACCATGTGCAGTTGTTCAGGATGTAGACTGCACAGACATCTGGTGGAGACAAGTGAATGGATGGGCTGAAATCCAGCCCCCACTCAATTGCCAAACTATGTCCATACAGAAGGGGCCCCTTTTCTCAATCTGTTCAGAGGGGGTGCCCCTTTAAATTCACACATATGGGGCCATAGAGACTAGTGTTAAGAGAACCCAATGATTATCAGCATTCCCTTGAGCAGAAGTGAGGGCATCATCTGCAAATTCCTGACCTTGTGAAGGCAACATTACCAGCAGCTGGGTCCTGCCACCCTCCTCTTAGGAACTCAAAGGCCCAAGGGAAGCGGTGTTAGGGTGGCTAATGCCAGACCCAGCTTTCAATCCTGCTAAGTTTCAGTTGCCTCGACTAAATCAAACAGGAGGCTGTGTGTGTGTGTGTGCGCGCGCACGCGCGTGAGCACATGCACACACACATCTGTGTGTTGGCACTCTTCCCCTACTCCCCCCACCATCATTGACACACCTGCACACCTGAAGGGCTACTTAGAGAAGTGGGACTTTTTTTTTAATCCAGTTTTCTCTGATTAAAGATGTTCAAGATCATTGTAAAAATTTTTTTAAACAATATAGAATTGTTTAACTTAGAAATGCAAAGTTCTCTGTAAATCACAAGAACCCACCGTAAGTCAGCCTATAAATCCTTTGTTTTTACATGCATTATCAAGATACCTTCCTTCTTCCCTTCCTCCCTCCCTCCTCCTCCTCCTCCTTCTCTCTGTCTCTCTCCCATTATATACATCTCTCACCCTCTTATACGTCAGGGCTGTCAAGGGCTGTCTTGCACACTGTAGGATTTTTGCCAGCATTCCTGGACACTAGATGCCAACAGCATCCCCCCACCTCCCAGTTGCGCCAAACAAAAATATCTCCGGACATTGCCAGAAGTCCTCTGAGGAGTAAATCACTCCTGGTTGAGGACTACTGAATTTATATATATTCCTATAATCCATACATATTACAATTAGATCCATAACTTATATACCCTGTGTGTGTAAGAGAGGGAGTATATAGGGTCACACTGCATTCTTTTCCGTGTCTGCATAGCATTCCTATGCATGCATGGATGAATGGTGATTCCAGTGAACATCGTCCTACTTGAGTAAATGTTGTTTTTTTTTTGAGTAAATGTTTCTTGAAGGACCAGTTTGCATGGGTGAGATTATGGGCCTAATGGGTGTATCCATGTCTCAGGCTTGTCACATCTATGGCCACACTGCCCTCCAAAACCCAGACGGGGCCGATTTTCTCTCCACCTCCAGAAAGATGGGCTGCTTCCCGCAGTGAGGGGAGCATCATGAACTTCTGCCTGGGAAGAAGCCTGGCCACGGGGGCCACTTAGGCATCTGGCTCAAGTCACCAGCCAAGCCACAGCTGCTTCAGCCAGGAGGTTGGGAAACATGGTGGGGGCAGGCCAAGGGTGGTCACAGGAGGAGTAAGACTGAGCCACCCAGTCACTGAGCCACTGAGCCACCCAGGTGCCCCTATATGCTGAGTTTATGAGGCCTCCTAGCAAATCACTGAACCTGAACACAAGGGAGTGGGAGAGGGAGAAACAAGCTCCCCACTGAGCAAGGAGCCCAATGTGGGACTTGATCCCAGGACTCTGGGATCATGACCTGAGCCGAAGGCAGCAGCTTAATCAACTGAGCCACCCAGGCATCCCTGGAGAAAGGACATTTAAACTGAGATCTGAGAATTCTAAGACAAGGATACCAAGAACAGCTTGTGCAAAGGCCCTGAGGTGGGAATGGGTTGAGGGGGGGGTGCAAGAATACACAGGAGAGTGTGACATGAGGTGGTAAGCAAGAACGGAGAGTAGGATGAGGGAGTGAGAAATGGAAGGGCCAGGCTGTGCAGAACCTGATAGACTGTGGGCAGGAAAGAGTTAACACAGCAGTCCTGACTGCTATCCTCTGAAGGGCCTGCTTCCTAGGTTGGCCCCAGGCTGGCATGGGGTGAGGGTGAAAGATGGGATCAGGGATTCTCGTGTGCTGCCAGTTTGTAGACTGTGGACATTTTAAGGTTCATTTTAAATAGTCACAAAGTAGTGATTTAAAATATATATATATCCAGGATCACTAAAGTCCGGGATCTTCATTGTGCTGTAGGGAGAAGCATCCCCCCAGCAAAACAGGTCCAGGGCCATAGCCACAGTGGAACCCAGTGAGGCTCATAAAGGGAAACTGAGACTCTACACTGCAGACTCTCCCTAGCACAGGTCTCCTAGCAGGTCTCGGGAGGACAAGGACTCACCTTCATCCAACCTTTCGCCCAAGGGGTCAGCCCCGAACACTGGGGGGATGACCTTGATGGGTTCTGCAGGCTTAAGAAGGGCAGAGCCGCCCCAGAAGGGGTTGACGAAGGGAGGTTGGGTCTCGGTCTCTGCCCCTTCCATGTCCAGGATCCGCTTGTAGGACTCCAGCAGCAGCAGGTCATTTGTCTTCTTTTCGATGATGGCTGGAAAAAAAAATTGATCAGAACCCCAGACCCTGGGTCAGGGGTGGGGGTGGGATTGGGGGTGATGTCCCCTGCTGGAGAGAAAAGGAAGGAACAGGATGAGGCATCTCTCATGGGCTATACCATGTATTCTCCAGGGGGCAGTCTCATCCGGAGAGGGCAAAACTTGGTCGCTGAGAGGCAAACAAAACAAAACAAATTAAAAAACCCCACCTGGGGACGCCTGGGTGGCTCAGTTGGTTAAGTGGCTGCCTTCGGCTCAGGTCATGATCCCATGAACGTCCTGGGATGGAGTCCCACATCAGGCTCCTTGCTCGGCGGGGAGCCTGCTTCTCCCTCTGCCTCTGCCTGCCTCTCTGTCTGCCTGTGCTCTCTCTCTAACAAATAAACAAATAAAATCTTTAAAAAAAAAAACCCACCTGACTTTATAACATTAAACAGATACACATGCAGAACATAAATGACTATATAGTGTACCAAGAGTGTTAAAACTGCCTGAGGACCACAACTGGGGAAAGAATGTCTGAAAAGACTCCTAAAGAGGCAATAGTGAGGGGCGCCTGGGTGGCTCAGTGGGTTAAAGCCTCTGCCTTTGACTCGGGTCATGATCCCAGGGTTGTGGGATCGAGCCCCGCATCGGGCTCTCTGCTCTGCGGACAGCCTGCTTCCTCCTCTCTCTCTCTCTGCCTACTTGTGATCTCTGTCTGTCAAATAAATAAATAAAATTAAAAAAAAAAAAAAGAGGCAATAGTGAAAAGGAAGTTGAGAAACGCTGGATTACACCAACAACTGGGAGCCCTGGGCAGCCCCTAAACGACTAATTTTTCGAATTAATCAGACTAAACGACTGATTTTTCTCTCTCTCTCTTTTTTAAGATTTTATTTATTTATTTGACAGAGATCACAAGTAGGCAGAGAGGCAGGCAGAGAGAGAGGGGGAAGCAGGCTCCCCACCCAGTAGAGAGCCCGAGCCAGGGCTCGATCCTAGGACCCTGAGATCATGACCTGAGCTGAAGGCAGAGGCTTAACCCACTGAGCCACCCAGGCGCCCATATGACTGATTTTTCTCCTGTGCACTCTCTGTCTCAGGCTTCCCGACCTTTGCTCACGCTGTTCCTTCTGCCCAGAATGCTTTTCCCTACACCCCTCCCTGAATAATGCCTGCTGGTGTTTTAATACTTAGATCAGGGCTCCTCCGGGGACCTGCCCCTCCTCTGTGTTTCAGAGCCTTGTGCACTCACCAGAGTGGTGCACTCATTCACTCACTCAACAAATGATTATCAGACACCTGCCGTGCCAGGCAGTGCTGGAAGTTCCTGAGGCGTGTGGGGAACCAAAATGACAGGAACAGTAACTGGGAAGATGCAGGCCCTGATCTGATGAAGCCCATAAGCTTCAGTGTGTGTGAGGAAGGCGGAGAGAAAGACAAATTTACCAAGGAACCTTGTTACCCAGATGATCATTATCTAGATTGTGTAACCACTGGATTTGGATACAATGTGGTCTTTAAAAAAGATTTTATTTATTTATGAGAGAGAGACACAGCGAGAGAGGGAACACAAGGGAGTGGGAGAGGGAGAAACAAGCTCCCCACTGAGCAAGGAGCCCAATGTGGGACTTGATCCCAGGACTCTGGGATCATGACCTGAGCCGAAGGCAGCAGCTTAATCAACTGAGCCACCCAGGCATCCCTGGAGAAAGGACATTTAAACTGAGATCTGAGAATTCTAAGACAAGGATACCAAGAACAGCTTGTGCAAAGGCCCTGAGGTGGGAATGGGTTGAGGGGGGGG
>RCUC01122855.1:0-14664 GCA_003697995.1 Taxidea taxus jeffersonii
GTTGTCTATTGTTACGATAATGACACACAATAACTATCACTCCCCTGAATGCAGGAGCCATTTATTACTGCTTATGAGGCTTATGAGGCTATGGATTCACTGGGCAGTACTGGTCGAATAGGGCTCAGGCATGTATCTCTCAGATCAGTTGCAGGTCAGCTAGGTGGCTTTGCAGTCGTAGCTGTTTCTGTCACATGTCTGGAGCCTCAGCTGGGAAAACTTGGCTGACTGTCTCTGCCTCTGGTCTCTTTTCCTCCAGCAGGCTAGATTGGGCTTGTTTGATAGCAAGAGACAGCAGGGCTTCCTGGGGTCTAGATTTTGAATTGGCATGCTGTCACTCCTATCATTTGCTGTTGGTCAAATCAAGTCACAGAGCCAGCCCAGACTCGGGAAGTAGACACCACTTCATGATGGAAAGAGATGCAAAGTCACCTTACAAAGGGTATGGAGGTAAGAGGATTGGAGATCACTCCTGCCTCACTGCACTCACTTTGTGGAAATCAAGACGAGAACACTTGCCTTTAGTTCTGTCACCCTTTCTAACACACTTTGCTGTTCCTTCAAAAATTAAATAATGATATACAGATGTTTTTCCCTGAACCCCAGGAAACCATCTATAAATGGCAAGTATCAATGTTCTCAACACAAGATCCAGTATTATATAATGACTGTTGACCATAATCGTGGTCCTGTCTATACTAGGTAGAAACTGAAGATTCACAAATTAAAATTATTTTGCATGCTATGTCCAGAAAGTCAAGGAAATGTCATTAGTTCAGTTCTCTTCTTAAGACTTTCTTAAACTAGGGGCACCTGGGTGGCTCAGTGGGCTAAAGCCTCTGCCTTCGGTTCAGGTCATGGTCTCAGGGTTCTGGGATCGGGCCCCACATCGGGCTCTCTGCTCAGCAGGGTGCCTGCTTCCCCTTCTCTCTCTCTGCCTATCTCTCTGCCTACTTGTGATCTCTCTCTGTCAAAATAAATAAATAAAATTTAAAAAAGACTTTCTTAAACTAATTAAGCTTCTACTTAAAACTCTGAAAAATAATATTTTGGTTTCACTTCTAACCTCTCTCTGCCCCATTGTCCTCATCTATAAATATTAGTGCATCTGAGTATGTGATTCCAAGGAGTTAAGCCTTCTTCCACTATTTCATTATTCCATTATTTCATTTGTCATTAGCAATCCTGTTCTAGATTTTTCCTGGCCTCTATAACCAGGCCCAGCAAATGTGTGAAAAAGCACTGATTAAAAATATTAGACCAGTAAAAACAAACAACCAACCTCAGAGTGGCTGTTAACTATTGAAATTCGGTTTGATCTATGTCTTTATATTTGAATTGACTGCAGCTCACCAATTATCCAATTTACATGTAAACCAGTCTATCTGTTTCATACTCAGGGGTAAATCTCAGCCAACTTTTATTTTATTTAGACTGAAAAAAAAAAAAAAACCCTGTTTAATTTCAGTCTAATTTTCTGGAGAATTCGGATATGATGTACATACCCCTTGCTTGCCCAAACCTTTTGCTTTTGACTTTCTTTTTCTGTGTGTACTAGATGTCAAGTATTTATTCAGTGTTCTGACATTAATGTTCTAAGCCAGGTGGACAACAATCCAATGATTTACGTAGAGGAGCCCAGGGAGTAAGGGGACCTGATTGATGGATAGACTGACAAACAGACAGACTTGGATAAAGCTCCATGTGGAGGGTAGATCATAGAAAGAAATAATGGTGCCAATAAAACCTTGTATTACAAGCAAAGGTCAGGTCTGCCATCCAGGCAGTCCTGTTAACAGAGTTAACAGTGATCCCAGGTATAACCTGATAGTAGTTGTCACGTCTAGTCTGCTCCAGCCATTCTGTTAGCCTCTTAGGGCACAAGGACAAGGACATCCTAATTTCCCAATGGAAAATATCCCAAAATTTAAAGGTAGAATACTTATGGCCTCAAACAACCTTACTGTGGTATCCTACTCTCCCTTCTCCAATTCAAACAAACCTACAAGAAGGGGCTAGTTTGCTCCTGACTCTGTGAGTGTGAGGATGGAACTGACTGGTCCATCTAATTCCCCTGGCTTCTGAGGCAAGCATACCTGAGTGCCAGACACACCGGCACTATGCCAGAGCTCTGGCTCCCACTCCATTGGCAAGATGGTGAGGTGGTTTCTACTTCAGCTATAGTGTGAGTGAAAGGAATGAGGCTTCAGCTTGAAGAACAACTTCTTGGGGCACTGTCAGAATTTGAGGTCTGTGGAGTCACAGCTGAGACCATTGTAGTTGGGATGGAAACAGAGTTCAGATCAGTGGAAGAGGAAAGTCACACTGGAGTTGGGATGTATTTGGGGAAGAGGAAGTCTGTAAGTCTGTTTCACTGTAGAAACCGGGGTGGATATTGGAATATCAAGATTTGAGTAATAGTGTTAATGAGATTGTATTTATATTCTGCAGGTTTTAAACCCTAAGACTTTTGCATTATCTGAATTTCAGTCTTCCTTGATTCTGTGAGAATTACCACTTTCACTTTACTAGTGAAGACACAGAGGCTCAGAGATGTGAGGTGACTTGCCCAAGGCACGTGGTTGAGATTTGAGGCCGGTTGTTTTTGTTTTTGGTTTTGGTGTGTGTGTGTGTGTGTGTGTGTGTGTGAGAGAGAGAGAGAGAGAGAGAGAGAGAGAGAGAGAGATTGATTAATTCTGAAGGCCAAACACTGCTATCTGCAGAAACAGACTCTTCCCCCTGCTTTCCGGTATTTGTGTTGAGTTCGGAGTCCTGCTGGTAGAGTCTGTTCTGGTGTTCTCTCCACCAATGTGTGTCTCTGTGGTCTGGCATTAATTTACCTACATTTTTAACCTTAATAGCCAAAATACATTAGCAGTGGAATTAGGAATACTGTTCGAACCTTTGCTTCCTAGTTTGTAGAAAGAGAATATTGGTCTTCACGATCTGTATGGTCATTTCTTACATTTTTTTGCCGTATGAACATTTTGATTCTTCTATTGGTAATGAAACTAGTTAGCAAGTAAGCCACTTACTGACATGTTCTTAATATTGAACTTTCATTTCTGCAAGGTCTAAAGCATCTATCCAGAGCCACCATCAGAGGCTCTCTCTAGGACTGCAGGCTGACAGATGTGTCTCCCCTGAGACTGTCCTACCCAAGAAACTATTATTGACCAAGTATAGTGTTAAATATACAAAGCACATTCCTGTTCTCAAAGAGGTTATAGATCTTACTAGATACACAGAAGTGCAAGCAGCAGTGGGTTTGATTGAATGTTCCTGTGACCCACTGTTGATATAAATGCTTAACTATTCTGAGACAGAAGGTCTTCAGAATCTAGAATAGTAATCAAAAGCATAAGAGTAGTTGTGAAGAGTAGACTTTAAGTGAATCCTGAAGGGTGGGTTGGTTATGAAGGGAAGACCCTGGTGTGGGATTTTCTAACAAGTATAACAATTCTGGCAGATTTTAAAAAGATGACAACTAGAAACCCTGACGGATAGTGGTATATATTGAATGGAGGGGCCCAAAGCCAGTGTACTTCTTGGAGAAAAGACATGGAATAAGAAGTAAGAAGATGTTCCTGGCAGCAGGTTTTGTATGTCTACATTATGACCTCTTAGTAGTCTATTCACAAGGAAAAGCTTTACAGTCTATGGAAGTCAAGGGATTGCTTGCTATCTTCTAGAACATGAATGGTTTGTATGGATTCCAACAATGAATTGTCTAACATCTCCATGGTGGGCAAGGAAGGATCAGGTGAGAAAATGCATGGTAGGAGACAAGCCCTAAAAGACAGAGCCATGATTCATGTGGGATCCATTATTTCATGTAATTAATTCAGAACATATTACATTGATATTTTTGTGTCAAAGTTCTAGAATTTAAGAAGATATAGTATTGACTAGATGCCTAGTTAATTACGGACCTTGTACCTTTGTAAGTCTCTGTTACTAAGCAAGGAATAAGTTCTACTTTTTAAAAGGCAGATCTGCAGGCTAGAAGTTATAGGATGGTTGAAGCACCAGCGTCTTATATCATACCCTATAAGAGAAGAAGTTGAGCATTTGTTTCCCTAACATTTCACTGTTTCCCACCCCCTTCATTTGTACCCCCCCTTCAGTACTTCCTAAGCATTTCTGCTGTGTATATGTAGAGCTGCATTGAACAATTAGGAGACTTTTTGGCTTTTTTAGGAGTAGATAAATTGCCAGACAGTATTAGGTTTCTCCTGCTACTACAGGTAAGAAAGATTTGGTGGAAGAGCCCATGTTCTTTTTTTTTTTTTTACTTTATTTAAACATATGATGTAACCCCACCACCCTCACCCAACCCCTCTTCCCCCCACCCCCCCTCAGTTTGTTTTATGACATTAAGAGTCTCTTTTGGTTTTTCTCCCTCCCGATCCCATCTTCTTTCATTTTTACTTTTCCTACCACCTTAACTCCCACCCCCATTGCATCTCCACTTCCTCATATCAGGGAGATCATGTGGTAGTTGTCTTTCTCCAGTTGACTTATTTCGCTAAGCATAATACGCTCTAGTTCCATCCATGTCGTCGCAAATGGTAAGATTTCATTTCTTTTGATGGCTGCATAGTATTCCATCGTATATATATACCACATCTTCTTTATCCATTCATCTGTTGATGGACATCTAGGTTCTTTCCATAACTTGGCTATTGTGGACATTGCTGCTATAAACATTCGGGTACACGTGCCCCTTTGGATCACTACGTTTGTATCTTTAGGATAGATATCCAGTAGTGCAATCGCTGGGTCATAAGGTAGCTCTATTTTCAATTTTTTGAGGAACCTCCATGCTGTTTTCCATAGTGGTTGCACCAGCTTGCATTCCCACCAACAGTGTAGGAGGGTTCCCCTTTCTCCGCATCCTCGCCAGCATCTGTCATTTCCTGACTTGTTCATTTTAGCCATTCTGACTGGTGTGAGCTGGTATCTCATTGTGGTTTTGATTTGTATTTCCCTGATGCCCAGTGATGCGGAGCACTTTTTCATGTGTCTGTTGGCCATCTGGATGTCTTCTTTGCAGAAATGTCTGTTCATGTCCTCTGCCCATTTCTTGATTGGATTATTTGTTCTTTGGGTGTTGAGTTTGCTAAGCTCTTTGTAGATTTTAGATACTAGCCCTTTATCTGATATGTCATTTGCAAATATCTTTTCCCACTCTGTCAGTTGTCTTTTGGTTTTGTTGACTGTTTCCTTTGCTGTGCAAAAGCTTTTGATCTTGATGAAGTCCCAATAGTTCATTTTTTCCCTTGCTTCCCTTGCCTTTGGCGTTGTTCCTAGGAAGAAGTTGCTGCGGCTGAGGTCGAAGAGGTTGCTGCCTGTGTTCTCCTCAAGGATTTTGATGGATTCCTTTCTCACGTTGAGATCCTTCATCCATTTTGAGTCTATTTTCGTGTGTGGTGTAAGGAAATGGTCCAATTTCATTTTTCTGCATGTGGCTGTCCAATTTTCCCAACACCATTTGTTGAAGAGGCTATCTTTTTTCCATTGGATGTTCTTTCCTGCTTTGTCGAAGATTAGTTGACCATAGAGTTGAGGGTCTATTTCTGGGCTCTCTATTCTGTTCCATTGATCTATGCGTCTGTTATTGTGCCAGTACCATACTGTCTTAATGATGACAGCTTTGTAGTAGAGCTTGAAGTCGGGAATTGTGATGCCACCAACTTTGGTTTTCTTTTTCAATATTCCTTTGGCTATTCGAGGTCTTTTCTGGTTCCATATAAATTTTAGGATTATTTGTTCCATTTCTTTGAAAAAATTGGATGGAATTTTGATAGGCATTGCATTAAATGTGTAGATAGCTTTAGGTAGCATAGACATTTTCACGATATTTATTCTTCCAATCCATGAGCATGGAACATTTTTCCATGTCTTTGTGTCTTCCTCAATTTCTTTCATGAGTACTTTATAGTTCTCTGAGTATAGATTCTTTGCCTCTTTCGTTAGGTTTATTCCTAGGTATCTTATGGTTTTGGGTGTAATTGTAAATGGGATTGACTCCTTAATTTCTCTTTCTTCTGTCTTGTTGTTGGTGTAAAGAAATGCAACTGATTTCTGTGCATTGATTTTATATCCTGACACTTTACTGAATTCCTGTACAAGCTCTAGCAGTTTTGGAGTGGAGCCTTTTGGGTTTTCCACATATAGTATCATATCATCTGCAAAGAGCGATAGTTTGACTTCTTCTTTGCCGATTTGGATGCCTTTAATTTCTTTTTGTTGTCTGATTGCTGAGGCTAGGACTTCTAGTACTATGTTGAATAGCAGTGGTGATAGTGGACATCCCTGCCGTGTTCCTGACCTTAACGGAAAAGCTCTCAGTTTTTCTCCATTGAGAATGATACTTGCCGTGGGTTTTTCATAGATGGCTTTAATAATATTGAGGTATGTGCCTTCTATCCCTACACTTTGAAGAGTTTTGATTAGGAAGGGATGTTGCACTTTGTCAAATGCTTTTTCAGCATCTATTGAGAGTATCATATGGTTCTTGTTCTTTCTTTTGTTAATGTACTGTATCACATTGATTGATTTGCGGATGTTGAACCAACCCTGCTGCCCTGGAATAAATCCCACTTGGTCATGGTGAATAATCCTTTTAATGTACTGTTGGATCCTATTGGCTAGTATTTTGGTGAGAATTTTCGCATCTATGTTCATCAAGGATATTGGTCTGTAATTCTCTTTTTTTATGGGATCCTTGTCTGGTTTGGGGATCAAGGTGATGCTGGCCTCATAAAATGAGTCTGGAAGTTTTCCTTCCATTTCTATTTTTTGGAACAGTTTCAGGAGAATAGGAATTAATTCTTCTTTAAATGTTTGGTAGAATTCCCCTGGGAAGCCATCTGGCCCTGGGCTTTTGTTTGTTTGGAGGTTTTTGATGACTGTTTCAATCTCCTTACTGGTGATGGGCCTATTCAGGTTTTCTATTTCTTCCTGGTTCAGTTTTGGCAGTTGATATGTCTCTAGGAAAGCATCCATTTCTTCCAGATTGTCAAATTTGTTGGCATAGAGTTGCTCATAATATGTTCTTATGATTGTTTGTATTTCTTTGGTGTTGGTTGTGATCTCTCCTCTTTCATTCATGATTTTATTTATTTGGGTCCTTTCTCTTTTCTTTTGGATAAGTCTGGCCAGGGGTTTATCAATCTTATTAATTCTTTCAAAGAACCAGCTCCTAGTTTCATTGATTTGTTCTATTGTTTTTTTGGTTTCTATTTCATTGATTTCTGCTTTGATCTTTATTATTTCTCTTCTCCTGCTGGGTTTAGGCTTTCTTTGTTGTTCTCTCTCAAGTTCCTTGAGGTGTAGGGTTAGGTTGTGTACTTGAGACCTTTCCTGTTTCTTGAGATAGGCTTGTATCGCTATATATTTTCCTCTCAGGACTGCCTTTGCTGTGTCCCACAGATTTTGGACCGTTGTGTTTTCATTATCATTTGTTTCCATGGTTTTTTTCAATTCTTCTTTAATTTCCTGGTTGACCCATTCATTTTTTAGAAGGATGTTGTTGAGCCTCCATGTATTTGTGCTCTTTCCAAATTTCCTCTTGTGATTGAGTTCTAGCTTCAGAGCATTGTGGTCTGAAAATATGCAGGGAATGATCCCAATCTTTTGATACCGGTTGAGACCTGATTTATGACCCAGGATGTGATCTATTTTGGAGAATGTTCCATGGGCACTAGAGAAGAATGTGTATTCTGTTGCTTTGGGATGGAATGTTCTGAATATATCTGTGATGTCCATCTGCTCCAGTGTGTCATTTAAGACCTTTATTTCCTTGTTGATCTTTTGCTTGGATGATCTGTCCATTTCAGTGAGGGGTGTGTTAAAGTCTCCAACTATTATTGTATTCTTGTCAATGTGTTTCTTTGATTTTGTTATTAATTGGTTTATATAGTTGGCTGCTCCCATGTTAGGGGCATAGATATTTAAAATTGTTAGATCTTCTTGTTGGACAGACCCTTTGAGTATGATGAAGTGTCCTTCCTCATCTCTTATTATAGTCTTTGGCTTAAAATCTAATTGATCTGATATAAGGATTGCCACCCCAGCTTTCTTCTGATGTCCATTAGCATGGTAAATTGTTTTCCACCCCCTCACTTTCAATCTGGAGGTGTCTTCAGGTCTAAGATGAGTTTCTTGTAGGCAGCATATGGATGGGTTTTGTTTTTTTATCCATTCTGAAACCCTGTGTCTTTTGATTGGGGCATTTAGCCCATTTACATTCAGGGTAACTATTGAGAGATATGAGTTTAGTGCCATTGTATTGCCTGTATGGTGATTGTTACTGTATAATGTCTCTGTTCCTTTCCGGTAATACTTTTAGGGTCTCTCTTTGCTTAGAGGACCCCTTTCAATATTTCCTGTAGAGCTGGTTTGGTGTTTACAAACTCTTTCAGTTTTTGTTTGTCCTGGAAGCTTTTAATCTCTCCTTCTATTTTCAATGATAACCTAGCTGGATAAAGTATTCTTGGCTGCATGTTTTTCTCGTTTAGTGCTCTGAATATATCATGCCAGTTCTTTCTGGCCTGCCAGGTCTCTGTGGATAAGTCTCCTGCCAATCTAATATTTTTACCATTGTACGTTACAGACTTCTTGTCCCGTGCTGCTTTCAGGATTTTCTCTTTGTCGCTAAGACTTGTAAATTTTACTATTAGATGGCGGGGTGTAGGTCGATTCCTATTGATTTTGAGAGGTGTTCTCTGGGCCTCCTGGATTTTGATGCTTGTTCCCCTTGCTATATTAGGGAAATTCTCTACAATAATCCTCTCCAGTATACCTTCTGCTCCTATTTATCTTTCTTCTTCTTCTGGAATCCCAATTATTCTAATGTTGTTTCGTCTTATGGCATCACTTATCTCTCGAATTCTCCCCTCGTGGTCCAGTAGTTGATTGTCTCTCTTTTGGTCTGCTTCATTATTCCCTGCCATTTGGTCTTCTATATCACTAATTCTGTCTTCTGCCTCATTTATCCTAGCAGTAAGAGCCTCCATTTTTGATTGCACCTCATTAATAGCTTTTTTTATTTCAACTTGATTAGACTTTATTTCTTTTATTTCTCCAGAAAGGGTTTTTATTTCTCCTGACAGGGTTTCTCTAATATCTTCCATGCCTTTTTCGAGCCCGGCTAGAACCCTGAGAATCGTCATCCTGAATTCCAGATCTGACATATTACCAATGTCTGTATTGATTAGGTCCCTAGCCTTAGGTCCTGTCTCCTGCTCTTTTTTTTGTGGTGAGTTTTTCCGCCTTGTCATTTTGTCCAGATAAGAATCCGCTGTTCTCCTTGTTAAGTGAACTTGGTCTTGGCTGTATTTCTTTGATCCTCTGGGGGAGGGGCCTGTTGTAGTGATTCTCAGGTGTCTTTGCCCCAGGCGGAGTTGCACCGCCCTTACCAGGGGCCGGGCTAAGTAATCCTCTCAGGTTTGCTTTCAGGAGCTTTTGTTCCCTGAACGCGCTTTCTGTAGAGTTCCAGAGGACGGGAATGACAATGGCGGCCTCCCAATCTCCGGTTCAGAGGAGCTGAGAGCTAGGGGCCCCAGTCTTCAGTGCGCCTTCAGAGAAAAGCGTTTAATCCCTCCAGTCTCCCTAGCCCACGTTTGCGCCGGAGAGTGCGCGCGCGCGCCCGCCCGCAGACACCGCGGGCCCGCCCACACCGCGGGCCCGCCGACACTGTGCGCACCGCAGACCGCGCGCGCCTGCAGACCGCGCTCAGAGAAAATCGTGCCTAAGCAGTCCCGTCTCACTGGCTTCTGGGAGTGCTCCGAGCTCACCCAGCCTGTGACCAAGCGTGTCTGTCTCTGGCAGAGTCCCACCTGGAGTCTCCAGACCCCGTAGATCCCTGAGCTCTCCCGGGTCAGAGTCTCCCTGGATCTTGTGGGAACCCCTCGCACAGAGCACTGGCCAGTGCCACAGAGCACCGGTCCGTGTCACAGACCACTAGGAAATCTCGGCTCCGTCTCCGCAGCCGACTTCCCTGCTCTAATACCTGTGAGCTCTGCGACACTCAGACACCCCCGATCCTTCTGTGACCCCGTGGGACCTGAGTCCACGTTGTCCCCGTGAGGTCTTCACCCCAGTTTAGCCTCTGGAGTGATGTCCCTCCGTGGAGCCGACTTTTAAAAGTTCTGATTTTGTGCTCCGCCGCTTGCCGGGAGCCGGCCCCTCCCCCTGGGGTCTATCTTCCCGTCGCGTTGGATTCACTTCTCCGCTGGTCCCACCTTTCAGAAAGTGGTCGATTTTCTGTTCCTAGAATTGTTGTTTTTCTTCTCTTCCATCTCCTGTTGGATTTGTAGGTGTTTGGAATGGTTTGATAGGCTATCTAGCTGATCTCCTGCTGGCTGATGTCGTCTCAGCCTCCTACTTCTCCGCCATCTTGACTCCTCCCCTAAGAGCCCATGTTCTATTTCAAGATAGAATGGATAAATAATATTGATCTGAGTTTGATTGAGGCAATGGGGCATCCACTTGTTGGTTAGATTAACCCCAGCTACGCATTCCCTCTATCTATAGGACTTAACCCAGATCATGTTTTCTATATAAAGGCAGCAGTTAAGTGAAGAATTAGTGAGATTTAATAATTCATAACCTCTTCACTAGAAATTACAACATTTCCTCTGGCTTGAGAGAGTGTTTGTCAAGATTGGAAAAATCACTCTTGAAGCATTTCTAAACAGTTGCATTGGAAATTGCCCCTGCAGCAAGACAAGGCCATCTCTTTTAATCTATGTGAATATATCGCAAAGCAAAGGAATTGTATAGGAGGGCTTTTTCACTCAGGGAGGAAGTTTGAGACTACAAGACACTCATCTGTTGGACATCCTGCCGAACTTTCCTGTATTATCCTCAACTGTCCTGTATCCCATGTATAGTGAACTATGTACTATCCTGCAGTTGACAAATCTATTTCCTTAAAAATATAAATAAATAACTAAAGAAGTTATGCTCAGATAAATGCAGGATCTGAGCTGAATTTGACCTGCTAGAAGTGTGATAGGGATGATAGCATTCCTGGGGTGGCAGGTCTAAGACAAGTAATGTTGCTGACTATCTCACCAAAGTATGTCAGTCCGACTCATTGTCCAGTAGCCAAAAACCATCAGTCCTCAGCCAAATTGAGAATGTGCCATAGTTGGGGATCATTCTAAGCTTCTGGAGGAACAAGCCCAAATGACTGAGTCAGCCCAAGAATCAAATTTCAGTGAGAAGGCAACTTCTGCTAAGGAATGGCTCCGTGGTCAGGATGGAGAGCATGAGGCTGGCCTGCCTTGCCCTCGCCCGGGCATCAACGGCACCAACAGTCCTGCCTGGTCTTCAGTCCAACCACAAAGCTGAGATAAAGCAAAACAAAACCAAATAGTGTTTCTATTCCCTTTACAGGCAAATAAAATCCAAAAGATACGGATCTTTGAATGGATTCTGTAGTCATAAATAGAGTTCAGGGTGAGCTGCCTATATTTCTTCACTATTGAATCCAATCTGCTGTGAAAAATTTTCACTGTCTCCAAGTCATCATGAAAACATTCTCAGCTAATTGAGACATTCCCAAACAATTAAGATAACCAGATGCGTCTGTTATTTGTAATTACCTGAACATGCATTCCTTTCTTGGAGAATAGTTCCATTTTTTGAGCCTTTTGAACTACCCCAGATAATGAAAATGAAGATTACTGTGTGTGCATTTTTCACTCAGCCTAATTTTGACGTAGAATTACCTCTTTCCAAAATTAAGCACCAAAATGGAAACATGTGTGCAAAAAACTTTTTCATTTTGCCCTGTGCCAAAATAATGCTTCTCTCCCTATATACATCACATTTCTGACAATTTCTAAGACTTAAGTTAATGCAGATTTAAATGTAAAAGATGGAATCCAAAAGGTAAGGAAAAAAATAAACAGTTTATAATTACCACTCATGACCTGCCACATTTAATTTTCTAGATTCATGATGGGTCTGTAGCATTGTTTACAGTTCTCAGCATGTAGACGGAGAGGTTTTCAGAAAGTGGTTACTACCATCGCAACTATTGCTCTTGCTGTCCCTGCTCTCCCGATAAGAATGTGCACTTCCTCCAATGAAGATCTCCATCAGTGACTTGGGGTGTTGTTAGAACATCTTGTTATTGATTTGTTTAATTATACAAAGAATTGATCGGAATAATTCACTTGCATCCAATAATAATCCTACTGTATTTTCACTTTTTCAGTGGTGCAAGTCCTTATAAAATTTCTAGATACAATTCAAATTCTGTGTCTTGTATCAACTTTATAGCATTAGTCTTCACTATTTATTTTTAAGTTACTTTTAGATCTCCTTTTAATTTTTTCTGTAATTGCCTTGAGCAATTATTTAGCTTGCATTATAATTTGAATTTTTGTATGACCAATCTGAAGGCAAGACTTGCCCTATCTTTGTTTACATTTTTTACCTACTACTTTAGCCTTTGCACATGGTAGGTGCTCAATAAATATTTGATTTACTTTTATTTGAAAAGGCCTTATGACTTTCTGATATATTCATTCCCTCTGGCAAATACGGTCTTTTGGTGTTAAACAATTTTGGATTCTCAGGTATTGAAACATTATAATCCACCTATAAGATAAATGAAACTCTTTTCTCTTGCCCTGGGCAGTAGAGATGATATCACTCTAAGTCACTCCATGGAGGCAAAGTTTCCTACTTAGAAGATCAACACCAGAAAAATGTCTCTGGAGGGGACAGTGACATCAGGGGGTATAAAGTGAGAGAAAGGAACAGAGCAAATAATGGAGAGTTGAGGAGGAGGAAAAAGAGGGGAGAGGAGGAGGAGGAGTTACAGCAAAAAGAAGGAAGAGAAGGAAAAAAGGGGAGTGGGGAGGAATAGAAAAGCAATTGTTTTACCTATAAATCACATTTGTTAATAGTGAATATTAATATGTTACAAGTTGAGGATGAGTGATACTCATGTAGCAGTTACTAAAAATTTTCTACTTCTGGTGAGTTTTGAGCTAGTGTAGAATGTTTCTCATTCTTATACAATAGTGATGTTTTATCATCATGATTAAGATTAGCTTCATGAGGTTCCTGGACCTATCATTCAGTTATCATCAGAGATGATAATGACTACTGGCCAATTCTTGCAAAACCAAACTCATTATTTTTGTTAACTGTCCCTCTGTATTTTCCTGGCTCAAACCATGAGACACTTTGTTGTGTTGAGAAGAGAATAGAAATTGGAAGCATGCCTCTCTCACTCCAAATCCATGTTCTGCTACATAATAATTTTATGACATTGGGTGAGTTATTTTTTCTCTTGGAATATATTTTTCTACTTCTAAAGTGAGAAGAGTAATACAAATTATGTATGTATAATAGGTATCCCATCAATGTTAAATTTTACTACCAAAATCTTTATCCATTAAAAAAAATGTTAGGTAGCACTTGAATAAAGTAAACTTTTGGAGGGAAAAATTAGAAGCCTTCATTGTTGTCTTAAATTGCTTTTTTATTATGTTTTACTTAAGTGTGTGCAAACATGCTTATAATTCACATATTATAAAAAATCTAAACAAAGCTTCACATTGCATATGTTAAATTAATTAAATAAGGATGGAGGTTTGTGTAAGCAAAACAAAATCTAAGCCTGTAAATGCTTCAAGGTGATGAAATCAAATGCTAAATACAACCAATCAGGAACAGCCAACTAGGCTTTAAGCTGTAGCCAATAAAATAATTTCCCTTTTTTTTTTCTTTCTCACTTTCCCCAGTAAAGTCTTTCCCCTCACTCCTGTCATTGGAGTACTTCTAACCATTTCTGGTTTGGTGCTGCCCAATTGGAGTGGATAAATGCTCAAATAAATCCCTAAACATTTTAATATGCCTCAGTGTATCTTTAAATAAATACAAATAAAAATATGTAGCCAAAACTATTCAAAATTATTTAGTATGGCAGATTATGTTTTGGTGTTTTGCTGAACTAAATGATCTATGTAGGTTTAATTGTAAAAAAAAATACAAATAAGCATTTGATTCATTTTCGGTCAATTTGTATATTTGTAATGTTGAACCTGATAGATCATACATTAAATCACATGCATGCAGTATTATCACTTTTCCTTGTTAAAGAATATCTAATTTGGGCCACAAGCCATTGTTTTAATGGACATATAGCAGTCCACCCAAAAATTAATACTAAGAAATTATACAATAAAATTTAATGACAAATTCTTTTTTTTTCAACTTTTTATTTAAATTCTGGTTAGTTAAGGGCAGCTGGGTGGCTTAGTTGGTGTAGTGTGTGACTCTTGGTTCCCTCTCAGGTCATGATCTCTGAGTTGTGGGATCTAGCCCTGTGAGGGGTTCTGGGCTACATGAGTAGTCTGCTTCAAATTCTTTCTCCCTCTTCCTCCCTCTCTGCCCCTCCCCATTTGCATGGATGCTCTCCCTCCCAAAATGAATAAATAAAATCTAAGTAAATAAATTCTGGTTAGTTAACGTACAGTGTAATATTAATAATATTAGAATTTAGTGATTCGACACTTCCATAAAACACCCAGAGCTCATCACATTGAGTGCCCTCCTTATTACCCATCATCCATTTAACCCATTCCCCACCCATCTCCCCACTAGCAACCTTCAGTTTATTCTCTATTTAAG
>RCUC01122856.1:0-11763 GCA_003697995.1 Taxidea taxus jeffersonii
CGATCCCAGAACCCTGGGATCATGACCCGAGCTGAACAGTCGCCCAACCAACTGAGCCACGCAGGCGCCCCTGATTCCTTTATTTTAAACAAGGAAGTACTATTTGCAGAAGACACAATAGCCTGAAATGACCTCAGTGAATTCTAATTTTGGATGTTTATGGCGGACACCCAGCAGAACGAGTTGGGGGGGAGAAAAGGAGGCAAAGACATTTAACACAGATTTAGTATTTTTCCTGGGGATATGACTTCACAATTACAAGTGTTAAATAACACTATAAACAAACCTTTCAAAAATTACTTTAGAAAGCAGTGCTTTAAAGTTAAGAGCGCCCATTCACCAGACACCATTAAGAGAATAAACAGGAAGCCACAGAGTGGAAGACACTTGTAGTCCACATGTCCAACTAAAGACTTATAGCCAACATATATAAAGATCTCTTACAGAACAATAAGACAAAAAAACAGATGATCCAGAAGGAAAATGGATGCATGACTTGGTCAGCACTTCATTAAATAAGGATACCCCAATGACCAACAAACATATGAAAACACAGTCCATTAACCATTAGGGAAATTCAGATTAGAACAACAATGTAATAACACTATTAACCCACCAGAAGTGCTGAAATGAAAAAAGAAAAGAAAGAAAATAAAAGAAAAAAAAACGAAGAAAACCACTATCAAGCATTGACAAGGATGTGGAGCAACTAGAACTCTTATACCTGTTGATGGGAACACAAAGGGTACAACTTTGGAAAATGGTCTGGCCTCATCTGTGAGAGCTGAACATATGAGCACTCCCTGACCCAGAAGCTTCCCCTCCTAGATGCAGACTCAGCAAATACACATACACCTGTTCACGAAAAGGCATGTGTACGAATATTCATAGCAGCACTGTGTGATTGTGATTTCTAATAAGAAATATAGAGGTGCCTGGGTGGCTCAGTGGGTTAAGCCTCTGCCTTCGGTTCAGGTCATGATCCCAGGGTTCTGGGATCAAGCCCGTCATGAGGCTCTCTCCTCAGTGGGAACCCTGCTTCCACCTCTCTCTCTCTGCTTGCCTCTCCGCGTACTTGTGACCTCTGTCTGTCAAATAAATAAATAAAAATCTTAAAAAAAGAAAAAAGAAAGAAATACATATTTGGTCCTCTTCAAGGTTCCTGGCCTATGATTTCTTTTTTTTTTTTTTTAAGATTATTTACTTATTTATTTACTTATTTGACAGACAGAGACCCCAAGTAGTCAGAGAGGCAGGCAGAGAGAGAGGAAGGGAAGCAGGCTCCCCGCTGAGCAGAGAGCCCTGGATCATGACCTGAGCTGAAGGCAGAGGCTTTAACCCACTGAGCCACCCAGGCGCCCCTGACCTATGATTTCTAAGACCCTTGGAATTTCCTAAGTGATGGGAGCTAGAAGGTGTCTTTTGTTATGTTAATGAGATGACTTTTGGAAAGTCCCCCAGGTTACCTGTGGATGGGGGACTTGTTGCCAGGGAAACCAAACAATAATTGGAGACTTGGAAAATTTAGTTCCACTTCCAGCAAAGGAAGAGGAGCTAGTGATTGCCCATGATTTAATGGACAATACCTATGTAATGAAGTCTCCATAAAACCTCAGAAGGACAGGGTTCTGAGAGCTTCTTGGTTAGGGAACCCGTGAAGGTTCACACCCTTCCCCATGCCTTGCCCTGTGCATCTGTTTCTGAGTTAGATCCTTTTATACTATTAAACTGATTATCTAGGAAGGAAAATGTTTCTCTGAGGTCTGTAAGTGGCTCCAGCAAATAATCCAACCCAAGGAAGGGGCCGTTAGAAGCTCTGATCTACTGATTGTGGATCGGAAGCACAGATAACAGTCTGGACTTGCCGTGGGCATCTGGGGGGTGGCGGGGCGGAGGGCAGTCCCACAGGACTGAGCCCTTAACCTGTGGGCTCTGATGCTATCTCCAGGTAGATGATGTCAAAATTGAGTTAATTACTTTGTGATGTCAAAAAAACCCACATAGCAGCACTAGTACTATTAAGTACTCTTTTAAGTACTATTGGTGATAGCCAAACAAACCAAGTGTCCCTCGACAGTAACTGTGATATAAACATACACATACTATGAAGTAATAGAATTGAACAAACTATAACTGGTAATGGCAGAGTCACAAAAGGGTAAGTACTGGATGATTCCATCTATATGAACTATCTGGAGACAGTAGATTAAGGGTTACCAGGGGCCAGGGTGATGGGGAAATAAGGGTCTGTTGGGGTGATGGAAAAGCTTTGGAAACAGATAGTGATGATGGTCACACAATGTCATGAATATAATTAATGTCACCAAATGTATACCTAAAAATGGTTTCAATGGCAGCTTTTTAAAAATATATGTTACCACAATAAATAACATTTTTTTAAAAGATCCCTATTTTACAAATAAAGAAATGAAGTCAAGAAGGGGATTGAAAAAAAAAAAAAAACAACCCAGATCAAACCAACTTCTGGTGTTAGAAGTTAGGCCAGCGGTTCTGCATGGGTGGGGGACAATGGCCAGGAGGGGACTTGTGTGGGGGCCGTTTCTGGTGGGCTGAGCATGTTCTCTTGGTCTAGATGCTGGTTACATGGATGGGTTCTGTTTGTGAAAAATTCATCAAAATGCTTGCATGTTTTTCTGCATGCATATGAAGAGATGAAACGGACCTACACCATCCAATATTTGGCAGAGGGCTAACTGGAACCTGGGTTAATTTCGGGGACAGCGTCTTAGATGCCTGTTGCAAACACTTTAGATAGTCACACTGGAAAGCAGAGGGGGGCACTCAGAGAGTGATCACACTCACAGTGATGAAGAAACGACAGAGGTGTGTAGGCGGAGTGTAATGCAGAAAGAAGAACATCATTATTTAATAAAATATGACAGAGCAGACAAAGCTACACTTCTAAAGCGGTGTATTGTTTTAGCTAATAGGTGATTTAAAAATATCTGTGTGTAGCTAAGTCAATACACTAAATATTTGAAGGATGTGAATGTTTAACAGACATATCTGAAAGTTCTAGAGACAAGCTGGCCCACAGATGTGCTATCGTTTTTTGTTTTTGAATTTTTACGATTTTAAATTGCAGTAAAATACACAGAGCATAAAATTTACCACCATAACTTTTTCAAGCGTGCGGTGTGGTGGTGGTAAGTACATTCACACTGTTGTGCAACCGTCGATGCCATCCATCCCTAGAACTCTGCCCCTCTTGCAAAACTGAAACTCTATGCCCACTATGCAGTACCTCTCCCACACCTCGCCCCCAGCCCCTGGCCACCACCATTGTACCTCTGTCCCTGCTATGTACCCCACAGGAGTGTAATCATACAGTCATCGCCCTTTTATGACTGGCTTAGTTCACTTATGTTCTCAACTTTCAATCATATTGCAGCATGTGTCCAAATCCCCTTCTTTTGAAAAGCTGAATAACACTCCACGGTATGGATATACCACATCTCGTTTATCCATTCCTCCAGAAGTGGAATTGTTGGGTCACAGAGTAACTGCACTGTTACCTTTTTTTTTTTTTTTTTAAAGATTTTATTTATTTATTTGTTAGAGAGAGAGAGCGCAAGCACAGGCAGACAGAGTGGCAGGCAGAGGCAGAGGGAGAAGCAGGCTCCCTGCTGAGCAAGGAGCCCGATGTGGGACTCGATCCCAGGACGCTGGGATCATGACCTGAGCCGAAGGCAGCTGCCCAACCAACTGAGCCACCCAGGCGTCCCGCACTGTTACCTTTTTGAGGAACTGCAACCTGTTTTCACGTCAGCAGCCCCAATTTGCATTCCCACCAACAATGCACAGGGTTCCGATTTCTGCACATCCTCTCCAACACGTGTCATTCTCTGGGTTTTGACGACAGCCTGCTAGATGTGCCATTGCTTTTGTTTTTGTCTTTGATCTCTTTGGGAAGTAGAAGATTGTCACATATTCGGGCAATATGCGGTTATTAATATGCATGTGCAGGCATGCCCAGCTCAGGGATAAATCCCTAGACGTGAAGTGTCTGGATCACAGGATGTGTGCATATTTAAAGTCACCAACTTCTCACAGAGGTTGCCTCAGGTCACACTGCCACCAACAGTGTGTGAGAGGGCCAGTCCCCCCGCCGCCGCACGTCACCCTCCCGGCCTACAATCAAATACTTCCATCTACCGATGTTTCTGGCTGGTGGCCCTGGTCCTCTGCGGAAAGTGAGGTCCTTTGCCCTTCCTTCAGGGCCACAGCAGCCATCGACCACCCCCACTGGGTCTTGTTTCAGGCCCTTATGAGACTCCCTCCCGAGTATCCTCTCCTTCATCCCACCCTCCGCAGAGGCAGCCCAAAAGATTTTTCTCAAACAGTCGCCCCCCCCACAAGCTTGCAACTCTATGGGGGCTCCACATCACATGTAGCTGTGTGGTGTCTCAACAAGAATTTGCCAGCAATTTGCTTTTGTAAACTGATGATAGCAGCTGCAAGGGGACCCCACTGTCTCTCTTTGAGTTCCCCCAGAAGTGAGCCTGGGACAGAGATTCCAGGGAAAGTACTGCAGCCTATCGCTGATGATCCAGGAACACGAGGACAAGAGCAAGGAAGTGTTAAAGGAAAGGAAGACAGAATAAAGGGCATGTTATTAAGCTAGTTACCAAAGTGGGAAACCAGAGTTTATCCCCATGGAGGACTGGGGGGTGGGGTCGCACACACACATCTGCCATCCCACCTAAGGGCAGGGAGCTGTAGCGCTCCATACCAACACCCATCAACAACCGGTTGGGGGCTGCCCTGGGGCGCTAGTCCCTGGCAGTACCAGAGCAAGTTCGCAGGTAAAGAAATGCAGGAGCTGGCAGCTGGACCAGCATGCCTAGACCAGTAAAGGCCTGGGGGCCCGGCAGCCTCTGCTACGCCCTATAATTTGGTCTCTCTGTTATGTCTTCTTGAGTGAGTAAGAGAAAGGAAGAGTTGCAACTGGTATCTGCACCCCAGCAGCTCATCTCGCTGTAGCCGCAAGCCTGTGGCTTTCCAGAACTCGTTCAGCCTTCTCCTCATCCAGCTTCTGGATTTTGCTTGGAGGAATCCCCGCCAATGTCCCCATCCTCTGTCCCTGGGGTTGGGGAGGAGTTGGCCCCGCCCCTCAGATACGTGATTCTGGCCCAGCCAATCAGCAGATACCATCATGCGGCTGGCTGTTGTGATTGGTTCAGAGATAATCAGATAATCCAAGCAGCCCCATCAAAGATCTTCTCTAGACTAGACTTCAGTCACTGCTATGGAGAAAAGGGGGGGGGGGGGCGGTGGTCTTCTCTTCCCTCGCTTGTGGGTGTGGAGCTGCGGGCCACTTTCCTGTCATCAGGAAGCATCTGCGTGTTGGTGGCTGTTGCCTGAGAGCCACTCAGGGAAAACCCAGCAGGAAAGTGGAGACTGATGATTGGTGACCCCTTGAGCCTGGATGCAGTCGAGCCTAAAGTGGGTCCGCCTTTGACCATTCAGGTACCAGGGCAAATAAAGTGCCCTTTTTAGCTTAAGCCAGATTGAGGTGGGCTTCTGTTGCTCACAGCCCATGGAGTGCTAACCAGTGCACCAAAGGACCTTGATATACATGGTCACTGAGAATAATTGTGGGGCTTCCCTTGCCCACACATTTGTGGGGCAGACTGTCAGCGTGGGTCTCCCAGGGAGAGACAGGGGATATTTTCCTCATCATGGGAACCAGGGCAGCAAAGGTGGGAAACAGAGACTAGAGAGGCTCCCGTCTCACGTGCACCATGCTTTCCCTGCTCTCTCCTTCCTTCTCCACACCCTGGCCACACCAGGCTCCTCACCCTTTCCCACTGAAGCTCTGGGTCTTGGTCCTGCCCTTCCTGCCTCTGGAGATCCCCACACTTCCTCATTCTCACCCCACCCTGCTCAAATATACCCTTTTGGCAAGGCTGGCCTGGACCAGACTGCAAACAGAATGCCCTTTTCCCTCCCCCTGTGCTCCTGTTTCTATCCTACTTAAAGCAGAGCATGGGGCTCAGTCTGATCATTCATTTGCTCGCTTTTACAACAGTCATTCACCAAGCACCTTCTGTGTTTTGTGCATTAGGAATATAGCAAAGGACAATACAGACAAATATCAATCCTCCTGGAGTTTACAATCTAACAGGGGAACAGACAATAAAAATCAATGCATCAGGAAACCGCACGTGGTATATCTGAGAGTAAGTACTAGAAAGAAAAATCAAGGGAAAGAGGATACAGAGAGCTGGAATGCGGCCAGAGCAAGTCTTTCTGAGAACGTAGCATTTGAGCAAAGGCCCAAAGGGGGACTGGGAAGTATAGTAGATTGAATGGTGGCCCCCAGAATATATGTCCACATCCAAGGGTTTTTGCAGAACTATTAGAGAAAGAATTTCTGTTGTTGGGCCACCAAGTTTGTGGCAACTCATTAGAGCAGCCCTAGGAGACGATTACAGGATATAAATCGTGTGGGAACCCGGGGAAGAATGTTCCAGGAAGAGAGAATCTTGAGGACAAAGACTCTGAGGCAGGGGCCAGGCTTGGTGGGTTTATGAAAGACCAAGGGGCCAGAGCAGCAGGAGCACACTGAATGGGGGCGCTCAGTGGGAGGTGAGGGCAGAGGTTTAGGGGACTTGATCATGAGATCCTGTGGGGCCTTCTTGGCTTTTACCCTGAGTGAGGTGGAGCCAAGAGAAGGTTGGAGCAGAGGAGTGACATGACCGACTTCCAGTTTAAATACACGAAGGAATAAATGAATGCACAGCGGCCACCTTGTCACATCCCAATTACGTCTATGTCTGTTATGCCACTTGACTGTGAGCAACCCGAGTATAGGGACTATGTTTTAACATTTTTTGCATCCCTACAGTACACCCTTAATGCCTGTCCTGGCTTTACTTGGCCTACGAATCAATACGAAAAAGACCAAAAAATAGGCAAAAGGAAAATTCAAGTTTAGCAAACATAGAAAGAGACCAGCTCAGTTGCATTCCTTGGCATTCATCCAAGAGAAATGAAAGCATGGGTCCACAAAAGACTTGCCTATGAATGTTCGCAGCAGCTTTATTCATAAATAAAAACTTAAGCAGCCCAGGTTTTCATCAACAAGAGATTGGATATTTGTGTACCCACACAGTGGATACCATACAATGGATGTTCAACACACTAAAGATAAAGCCAGGGATGTTCGATTTATCCCACACTACTCAATATCACAGTTAACTATTGCCATGATGTAGATGGGTCTCACAGAAATAATATGGAATGAAAGAAGCCAGACACAAACAAGTTCAAACTGTCTGACCCCATTTATAGGAAGTTCCAGAACAGACCAAACTAATCTGTGAGGAAAACAGAAGAACCACGATTGCCTCTGGAAGATGGGGCAGAGATTGACTAGGTAGGGACAAGAAGGAATCTTCTGGGGGTCACGTTCTGTATCATGATAGAGATCTGGGTTACACAAATGTATGCACTGTCACAATGAACCAAATGATACACTTCAAATTTTTGCCTTACCGGGGCGCCTGGGTGGCTCAGTTGGTTAAGCATCTGCCTCTTGATTTAGGCTCAGGTCATCTCAGGGTCCTGGGATGGAGCCCCAAGTCAGGCTCTGTGCGCAGCATGGGATCTGCTTGTCCTTCTCCACCTGCTCCTTCTGTATGCTCTCTCTCTCTCTCAAATAAAATCTTAAAAAAAAAAAAAGATTTTTGCATCACCCATGTATACATTTTATATAAAGTGGAAAAAAAGAATCATAAGCAAATATTGAACTCCAGTTAATGATACACATGTTCCAGTGTTTAGAGATAAAGTGTACTGATTTCTGTAACTTACTCTGAAATGTGTCAAAAAATAAGAATTGGGGGCATCTGGGTGGCTCAGTCCTTAAGTGTCTGCCTTTCGGCTCAGGTTGTCCTGGGATCAAGCCCCACATGGGACTCCCTGCCCCTTGCTGCTCTCTGTCCCACTCCCCCTGCTTGTGTCCCCTCTCTCATTGTGTCTCTCTGTCAAATAAATAAATAAAATCTTCAACAAAAATAAGAACTGATGGATGGATACATCAATGTGTGCTAAAGCAAGTCTGGTAAAATGTTAATCGCACAACCTATGTGGTGGGTAAATGTTGCTCCTTGCACAATTCTTTCTACCTTTTCATATGCTGAAATTTTCATAATAAAATGGTTCTGGGGGCAAAGAGGCTCAATGGCCAGGAATGAGCCAATTATGAGATTCTATCTTCCACATATTGGATCAAAACACAATGAGACTCTATCTTCCAAGCACTGGATTGCCAAAAATGTTCAAGACTAGTGATACTCAGTGTCCGCAGGGGTGTGGGGATTCTCATATACTCTAGATGGATGGGTCTGCCACAGGGCCCCTGCCAAAGCCATTGGCCTGGATGCCCCCACAAGCTTCCTTCCTGTCCTCTTCCTTCCCTGAGTAGCTGGTCCTTTACATGCAATGTATACAGTGTTGTATCCTGTTTTCTCATCAGCATTAGATTATCAACATTCTCCAATTTCTTTAAACAGTCTTTGTAAACACTGTACTTAAAAGAAAAGAGGCAGTGCAGGATTTGGCTGTTTGGGTTTATTTTGTTTGGTTTTTGATGATGACACAGTTCATTGTAGAAAAATTAGAATATACAGAAAAGAACAAAGAAGAAAATAAAAATCCCCCAAAACCTCCCACTCTGACGTTTTGTTGGCCCCCTCCCTGCCCCTTCTGTGCATATGTCTGGATACGCACACATTCACACAGAGTTTTATGTTTGTGTGCATTTGAACAAAATTGGGATCCGATAGGACATCGTGTTTTATTACTTGATTTTCTCCCATCCAAGTACTAACCAGGCCCGACCCTGCTTAGCTTCTGAGATCAGACTAGATCGGGCGCGTTCAGGGTGGTATGGCCATAGACTTGATTTTCTTAAAATTTGCTGGGATGTGGTTTTCCAGGCTGCTTGGCTTTTTAATGAGGAACCGCATGATATTTCCATTGTTGGAAAATGGAAGGTAGGGTCAGCCTAGTACTTGCTATGCCCTTGGGGAAGCCCGGGCAGGGACAGGCCCACCGACCCAGCTATTAGAGGTATGCAGGCTCCTGGGGTCCAAGGGCCTGGCACAAGCACCCACTGATTCTGGGAGGGGCACTCCATCCCCTGGCCCCTGGCCTGGCTGCTGCAGAAGCCCCTGCCATCCACCGCCAGGCTCTGCTGGGAGCCGAGCCCATAACTGCTGTCCCCTCAGGGTTCCACTGCCTGTCCTGGCTTGTCCTCCCTGTCCTGAGCTGCCCTGGCTGGGCCCCAAGTCCCCCTGAGGACTGTGGGAAGAGCCGGGAATCTGGGGCCAGCCATCAAGGAGTCTTGCTTCAGTGAGGCTCCTGGCCCAAGAAGCAGCCTCTGTCCAGCCCTCAGCCTAGAGGAAACCCCTGCGCCCCAGGGCTCATTGTATTGTCAGGATGTCCCGTTTCCTGACCGCCTAACCTATTTATGGGCCACAATGGCTGCTTCCCTGGGGAGGCCCCTACTGTACTTGGGCCCATCCTCTTTGGGCCTCTGGACCTGGCCCACGTGTCATATCCTACACCCAGCCTGGGCTTGCCCTGGGACAAGGACAGTAAATGGGTGTCACCTCAGGTCCTGATTCAGTAGATTGATGGGGCCTACCAGGTGCAGGGTGAAGACTGAGGCTCTATCTGGACTCAGCAAGAGAGAATATGATAGTCCATCTGCTGTGACCACTGTATGGTGCTGAACGACATGAGCTTATGGTCTGGAGACAGCAATCCTCTGTTCGGGCCCAGCTTCCCTTCTCATCTCATCTCCTTCCCTTCCATGCTCCTCCTCTCCAGCCACAGGTCTGCTCTCTTTTGAACATGCCCTGACTTTTCCTGCCCCAGGGCCTTTGCTTGCATTGCTCCTCTGGCCTCTTACATCCTCCCTCACCCTGGGCGATTACATCACGCAAGATTTATCAAATGGACCATTCAGCCCCAGTGAGCTGTTTAGTTCAACCGTTCTTACTCAACCTTCAAGGCCGCAATTCAAAGGCTGCCTCTTCTAGAAGGCTCTCCTATGCCCCCAAGATGGGACCACATAACCCATCCAGTCCTGATACCATTCTAAAGGAGAGACCACTGGATCAATTCTGTGGGTATCGTAGGTCTAGCTCCCTAGAAGCAGAGTCTGAGGTGGGAATTCTTGTCTGAGTCTGAGTAATTTACTGAGAGCTTCAATCCGTAGGAAAGTGAGGGAAACAAACCAGGGCAGAGGCAGACGCTGAACAAGATATGGTTTTGGAAGAAATCTTGCCTCAACCAGATCCCCCAGGAACTCCAGAGCACGAATGGCACCACAGAATGTGTGGACTCTGGAGGCACAGGGACTAGGCTGCTCTACACCCATGGCTGTCATTTCCCATAATCTCCCCGGCATCTCCAGGGAATGCAGTGCCCGTCAGCCAAGGGCAGCCTCTGGGCGGGGGTGGGCAGAGAGCAGCCAACAGCATGACAGCTGAGGGGAGGGGCACCAGCCTTGGGATCTGGGTGGCCGCGAACAGCACCTGCCTCTGGCAGTGTCCAGCACCCCCCATGTGTGAGCTGCCCAGAGCATGGCATTCGAGGCACTGCGGAGCTCAGAACTGGGCACCAGAGAGCACTCAGCATCTGACAGATGAAGCTGAGCCCAGGGTGGGCAGCAGCTTAGGACTGATACTGGCTGAGTCCATGGCCTGAGCCCCAGTGCCTTCTCAGCAGGCCTGGTATCTACACCCCTGGGCCCCTTTTCCTTCTGGTTGTGTCCCGCCTCCCTCCCCTTGGCTGTGTTACTCAGTCTGGCTCCATGTTGAACAAGCTCTCTGGGAAGGCCATAGGCCTCTGTGTAGAGCCTGTTCTGGACATGTCACCAGCCCAGTCTACCTTCCACTCCTCTCTCTGGCCCAGGTATCATCCCTACACAGGTCACCTCCTGACTGGCAAGTAGAATCCCAAATGCCACCTCCTCCTGGAAGCCTCCCCAGACTTGCCCAGTCCAGCCAAGTGGCCTCTCAACTCTACTCCAGACCCTAAAGACAACTTTGGGATTTACATGATAGAAGATGGTTTGTGCAAGAGCCTAAATATTAGAAGCTTCAAAATAGTCTTTCTAAAAGGAGGTTTTTGTTGTTGTTGTTATTGTTGTTGTTTATATCACTCATTTCTCCAACTATGCCTCCACAGAGACAGACCTGCTGTAGTGGTACAAGCTTTGAAGCTGGCCTGCCTGGGTTGTGGTGGCCATGCGGGCTCATGCTGGCCTGTTTCGGGGGGTGTCCCCATAGTCCTCTGATACCCTCAGTGTGGTGCTAGTTGGTGATCACAGGCTTGGGTGGGTGGCCACTGTTGACAGGCTGCATGACACGAAGTGAGTGTATGTACTGGTCTCAGCTTTGCCTTTCCATGCTCATTGTGCTTATTTGAAATCAAGGTCTCTAATGTTCAAAAATAAGGTTAATTCTGGAAATGGGGACTAAATGATAACAAATCTATACTTCATGAGCCCATTTAACACTCCACAACCTGAACTAGGACCAGACACTTAGTACATATTAGTGGATGGATGGATAGATAGTTCGGTAGCTAGGTAGATGGGAGGGTGGGTTGGTGAGTGGGTAGATGGATGGATGGGTGGATGGTTGAGTAGCTGGCTGGGTAGTTAGGTGACTAGGTCGTTGGGTAGATGAGCAGGTGGGTGGGTGGATGGATGAATGGGCAGAT